>VNJO01005019.1:0-20822 GCA_008042535.1 Drosophila tani
AAAAATTTTCGTAAGGTAGTATTTATAAGACTTATCTCTGAATGTCACACCAAAAAATCTCAATCGGATTGAGTTTGGGTGACTGTGCGGGTCATTTTATGACGTTTACCTGTTTGGCTGCAAGCCACTCTATGTACAATTTACTCGTATTTTCTGGATCGTTGCTAATTTAAAACATCCAAACAAGTGGCACATCCTTTAAAAGATATAGTAGCATCACGCCGACTTAGAATTTAACATATAAATGTCGAACCATTATAGTTCTGAGCCAATACACTGGCCTACCTCCATGGTACACAAGGGTCGCCTAAATCATAACTGGCGAAAAACCCGTACCTAACGGATTTGCAAGTATTTTTAGGAAAAATTGTCTTAATTGTGGTCGTTTTAAATACTTTTGAGGCCCACGGTCGTAAAAATACCTATTTTAGGCTCTTCCGGCAACAAAATGTTCCTAAATTTTTTCGAGGGTCAGCTTAGATATTCTGAGGCAAACATCATGCGTTTGGCAAGATGCTTTATTGTTAGCTAAGGCCCTTTTCTGGAACTTTTTGTCATGAAGGCCTTCTCTCTAAGGTTGTTTCATACTGATTCCAGATTTGCACAAATTTTAAAAAATTTTTAAGGCTGCAGCAGACATGAATGTCTTATGCATCGCCTGCCTCACTTGGCGATCCCCTGACTTCTTTGTCAATATCTTTGGTCGGCCGCTCGATTTTTTTTACATATCGCATATTTGATCATTTTAGATGAGCATCCAATAATATATACCCTTTGAAGTAGGTTTTTCTTTCATATATAAACTTTTTAATCAGATTTTGCCTCTTGGCAGCAATTTATTTTCCACATTCCATATTGCCAGGAGCAAATATAAGTGAAGGATCTAGAAATGCTAAAAACTGTTTGATAACATCCTAAAGTAATGTTTAAGACCAAAAATTATAAGAAAAGTTTAGTAAATTTAATCATTTAAAAAAAAATTTCTGGCACTACTATTATTTTGACTGCGCCAAAAAAGTGCTAAATTGGGAAATAATGCAAAATAAAATAGAAAGAGATGTGATAAGACGACATCACTTCATATACTGGGAAAGCAGATATTGGCAATTACTAATATGAAGAAATGAATTGGATTCGTCAACGCATTGGGAAGATACAGCCGAAAAACTTTTCACTAGACCAGCACTACTATTATTTTGACCGCAACTGTATGATAGTTGCTAAAAAAAAATGAATTAAAAAAAAACAGAAGAATGGGAAAACATCTTTCAGTTTAATACACAAAGAAATGTTTAACCAATATAAACAATACACAAGATTTACTTTGCTCCAATAACATCTTAACAAATCATCACAAATTCACGCTCTCTTAATATTACTATTTTTGAAATACTCCATCTGGAACATTAAAATGTGTCCTCTCTCTCTCTCTCTATTTTATATTGTTAGTTAATATTTTAGGCCTGGTCATACTCACGCACACACAAACACAACAGGCCTGCATTGCTGATTTATTCGCTATATTTGCCGCACCTTTTCTTTGCTTTTCTTTGTTTCAACTTGGCCACGCGCCAAATACTTTGCTCAAGGCAGCAAACACACTCGCAAGCACACATTTTGTACGTCAGTCAGTCAGTCATCCATCCAATCCCGCATTCTGTATCCCCTATATTTCTGAAGAGGGTTCACTTTCGTACTTCTTCTGGGGAGTCAGTCTTGGGAGTCACTCTTTTGGAGAAAGAGAAACCAACACAGACCATCCAAATTATTATTACAAATCAAAGAATTAAAAATGCTGAGGACCGAAGACTGAAGAACCGGCGCTATTCTTTATTCTTTGTTACTCGTCACGCTTTTGGGTGAGTCACCCTAATGGGAAGAATCGCATGAGTGCGACATATCGTCAATTGTTTGCGGTTTTCGTGATGAGTTTGCTAAAATAAAATGCTGACAAACAGGGCGCTACGAACAAAAGGAAATCGAAAATTGGGTTTCCGAGTTTTTACGCGTAAATATTTGTGCTACAAATACTTTTGTTTTTACAGAATGCGAAACCTTTTTAGGGTTCAATCCAAACAATCTTGACAAAGATCAACATAGGATTGATAATGAAATCGTTGCCACTAGATAAATGAAAACTCTTTATTAAAAAAAATGTAAAAAGCTGTAATGCAGTAACTATACATTTTCTTAAAATGAGTCATATTCTTCTTAGTTTTCGCATTCATAGAAATATTTTTAAATTAATTTGTACAAATCTCTCTCAAGTGAGATTTACTTAAGAGGTAATCATACAAAAAAACGCAATTCATTCAATACTTATTCGAAAGCACAAAGAACGATGACTTTCTCAAATAGGAATTAACTGAAAATGCAATCTCCAACACGTGTGTGTCCGAAGCGAATCGAAATTGTGACAAAAATAGCTCGGAGATGTATGGGAAAAAAGTAAATATTTAGAGGCATTACCTAAAGAATTATACTCCAAACATGAGATCATACGAAAAGAAAAAAAGAACTGGAGCTAATACAAAGCAATTTATATGTACACAAAACAGGCAAATGGAAATATTTGCCATGTGCCAACAGAAGAACAATACTAATTGGGCTTGATGTGTGCGAGTGTAGAAATGAGCAAAAAAGACGAAATCAAATAAAAACACGAAAATTCACACGCCTCCGCACAAAAACATTTTTTTTCAGGGGGAAAAAGACGAGCAACGCAAAGTAAAAGCAACGCATGTTGCAAAAATGCTTTTTGTGTTCTCTTCCAAAATCATTTCTGTTTACACAAATTCTTGACTCTCTCTCTCTTTCAGTTTCTTTCACCCTCTTGATGTGTAATTTGTTTCTGGTTTTAATTAGTGCTGAAATTTTGCAGGGGAATTTATGGCCCCGGAGAATATTTGAGCCTCGAGTGGGTGTGATTGGTATCACCTTCGGGCAGTTGTGTTTATTTACCTAAAAGCAAATCAATTATTTCGATTTGCTCTGCTGGTTATAATTTTGTTTTTATTGGGCGATGCGAAATCGAATTGAGAAACCAACTTTGGCCTCGCTCCACTCAGCGGCATTCCCCATTTCTTGAATATTCCCCATAGTTTAACAAAGCCTGGGGCAAAGTGAAGGCAAAATGCTTAAAATACTCGGATTAATGATTTAAACTCCTTAGTTTATATGCTTATAACGTCTAGAAATTTATTGGCTTTGCTGATTTTTCCTGGGAAATATAATTAGTTTTATTATATGAGTTATAGGATTTCTTCATCAATGCCCACTCATATTTAGCATTCCTATCAGATCTTTACCGTGATTAATGATTCAATAATTTTTAAAATAACTGTGAAAATTAAAAACTATGTTTTAAAATCTTTACATTCAACTAGCATTTTACAAATGCTTTCAACTACTATCTACACATGAATAAATGCTCATATCTTATCAATATCTTTGAGTACGTTTGAAAACAGGAACCGCTTTTTTTAATAACATCTAGAATTTTATTGGTTAGCCAAAGCGGAAGCTATAGTTCTCAATTGCCAACTGATACTTTATTATGCTTTCAGGAATTGTTCTCTCAGTTTTTATTACTCCTAATCTAAATAATCATAATCATTGTGGTTCCCCAACAGGAAATTGTAAAGAACTTTTCCTTAAAACGTCTAAATTTAATTTACCCTTCGTTTGTATAACCGGAAGCTAATTATGCAGTTTTAGATTGCGGCGCATTTTTTCCAATTTTGTACTTGCTAGAACTCTTAATCATTTTGCAAGGAAAATAAAAATTCAAATGAATTTTGTGGTTTATTTTTTTGATTAATTTTTATCAGAATAAGTGGAAGTATAAATTGGAATGTTGTTAAAATATTAAGGGAAAAACCAAAGATTTCTGTTTATCTACTTTAATTCTTAGAACATGGTTTTTTCCAGATACAAGTAAGAATCAGCATTTTTATAGAGAATATAAGTTTCTCTACCCTACTCCGACAAAAGATAACAATATTAAAACTAATGACGCATCTCCTAAAAATAATCTAGACCTAAGAAACTGGTTCACAGATGAAGCAAATTACAATAAACAAAGAACCTTTCTATAAAACAAAAGTTGAACAGCTTTTTGCGAAAAAAAATAAGACAAATCTCTCAAATTAGATGCCGAAAAAGAACCCATAAATTAAGTGGAATAAAAAAATGAAAAGTGCTTACAAAAATTAACTTTTAATGGGCGAGCGAGCGAGACGGGGGAGAGGAAAACCGTGATCAGTCCCAGAAGACAAATAAAACATAATTGGGAGAGACAACAACAACAATCATCATTAGAAGGCATTAGAAGATGGGGAGAAGGAGGAGAGAGATCAAGACGCACAGAAGCGCAAAGAATAGAAAATCTAAAAGTAAACTATGTGCACAACTACCTGCACACTGCGTGTTAGAGAGAGGAGGAACGAGTGAAACCGGTATCACAAAACAAACGAAACCGAAAGAAAACGTGAAGAAGACTATAAGAAAATAGTGTTAGGCACTAAAACAAAAACAAAAAACAACAACAACACTTGGCAAGCGGAGAAGATAATGATTGACAAAGGCAGAAATTGCAACAAAGCGAAAGAGAGTGCGAGAGAGCGAGAGCGAAAAGGAAAACGTGCACTGGCGACGAATCTGAGCCACAAAGGGGAAGCCGCGAACATGCAACAAGCTGCAACAACAAAGACCGCTCGTTCGCTCACTCGCTGCTTATTTTTGTCAATTTGCTTATTTGCCCCAACAATTTCAGGTATTTTCGCACGAATTTCACCCACATTCGCGAGCCGCAAGCCGCCCGGATTTATTTATAAACAACAAAATAACTTTTGTCTCACCTGGTTGCTGGAAAAGCCTCCGACTTTAACTGCTGATTAATTTTATGAAAAATCTCAATCTCATTTAGCCTGTCGCTTTGCTTTTTTTGTTGTTGTTGTATTTAGCCCGAAAGCAGGCAAAATAACAACAATATCAAATCACAAACACTTGCACGCACGCACGACACACACACACTAGGCGACACACACACTCTGAGAGCATAGACATAAACACACGGAGAGCGAACACGGGAGAATGGGAGAACGGCAGAGAGAGAGCGAATAAACACTTGTACTTGGATTTTTCTCTGGTTTCAGATTTTATTCCACGGGTTATTTTGATTTATAATAATTTCGTGTGTGTTGTCGGCGGCCGAGAATAATAATAATCACGTTGCTCAATTTGCCCAATGGAAATGCATTCTATTTTGTTATTGCTTTCGCTGTTTTCCAATTCAGCTGGCTGTAAATTACAATTTACTGACTCGCCGCGGCAGAAACAGATGATTTTTCGGCTGGCGAATCACGATAAAAACACATAAAACGACGAAGATGCGCTGTGACGTCCCACCACAACCGATTTTTTTTTCAAACTGATTCCACTTGGCAGCCACATTCCATTTAGTAGCCGCTGTAACAAGTCCCACGTCCCACCATCCACAAAACTCGCTCTCAACAGCGGACTGTTACACAGTGCCCACTCTAAAGGAGCAACCTATACTGCTACTAATATTAATACTATTTTAATTGACATATTTATTGGAAATTTGTTATCTATTATTTGCCTTAACCTCCATTGCGATGGAGTACATTAATATTTTAAGTAATAGTAAGGCAGTTTGAATTCATTTCACTTTTTAAAGTTAATAAAGCTAGTGCTTTCTTAATTATTTTGGAGTGAACTTCCCGAAATCAGACTTTAGATTTTGTTTCGTCGTATTTTTATGAATTTCAATATGTTAAAATAAAAATGATTACCTTTCAGTGAACCCTCTATCGAGCGTGCACTATAGTCCAGGCTGTTAGTCCAGCTGATAGTTAACAGACCTTTAACAGAGATTGACTTGCCACTCACACAGAGTGAATTGAAAAGGGCGTGACGTCACAAGTGGCAAATAAGATGTAATACTGGCACAATAATTAATAATAAATTATTTGATTAATTTTAATGTTATATTTGGCAAGTAAACGGTTAGAATTAATCGTTTATTTTAATATACTTAATATACAGAGCAAAACGTTTTTCATGTTTTCACCACCTCACCGTATTTTCATTGCGCACCTTACTTGCCCCCTGCCAACAGCTGATTTTGTTGTTTGGGCCAAGAATGGATTTGACGCTGGACAAGAAACTGCAGGGATTTCAACTGGTGGCCCAGGAAAAGGTAACTCCAGATCGAAACTATATATATATTTACCAAGCTATAAGTCCACTTGCAGCTTCAAGCAATACTATGCTCCATACCCGGAAAAAAGGAGCTGATTTTGGAGCCGGCGTTGATCAAGCCGCTGGAACATGTTTGCACCGCCTCCTGGTTAAAGTAATTCATATAATGAATCCATTGATTATCCATTAATTAATTATATATTCCAGATTAAAAGGCATCCAGAGGATCTACAAGCATGATGCGGCGCAATCCTTGCCGCGATCCACGGATCAAGTGCACATTTACATGATTCGGAGTGTTTTGGGGACCTTTCAAACCCTACTCAGGCAACTGCAACCGGTGGCTTTGGAGGAGATGCCGGACATCTCGCTGAAGATGTACCACATTGTGTGCGTGCCCAGTTGCTATTCCTACTTCCAGACGCTCCTCGAACAAGCAGGCCTTTGGGGGCTGGTGCAACTGCATCACTTTAACTGGGACTTTATCTACTTCGACCAGGGAGTGCTCAGCCTAGAGCTGCCCAATGTGAGTGGATATCAAACTGAACTGTACTGGAACTTGAAATAATAAAAGGATACCCTCCCTTTCAGCTCTACGAGTGCATCTACCTCCAGGGTAACAGTTCACCTCTGCCTTCGGTGGCGCAAAGCCTGCGCTTGCTACAGATGATTTGCGGACAACCTGCGGTCGTCCTTAGCCTCGGGAATCACTCATCTCAGCTGCTGCAGATGCTGCAGGCGCTGGGCAAGGTACCTGAGCCCACGAATCCGCCGGACTATGGCGGCTGGCTGATCATCGATCGGGATAAGGATTACCCCGCCAGTTTACTCACACCGGCCATTTATGCGGGCCTTTTGCTGGAAGTTTTCCAGCAGCGTTCCGGCGAGATTCTGGTGGACAACTCAAAGAACAAGATCAGTAGTCAGCGGGTGGAGTTACTCCAGGGCAAGAGCTCCAAGGGAGCTCCAAGTAGCAAGCCCTGCTCCATCCGCCTGAACTCCGCCTCCGATGAGATCTACGGGGATAATCGCTACAAGCACTTTGCCCAGGTGAGCAGCCTGATTCGGGCACAGGTCAAGGCCTTGGGATTGGAACTGCAGAAGCTCAGTGACATGCAGCTAGAGGAAATGCACGACTATGTGGCCCGGAAGCTGCCCAAGCTCACCGAGCTGAAGGCCAAGGTCCTGCGGCATCTGAATGCCAGCGAGATTGTCATCAAAATGATGGGGAACTTTAGAAGATTGCAAACCCTGGAGGAGGACATCCTGAACAATGTGTCCCGAAAGCGATTGCTGGGCGAAATCGACGAGCTACTCACCACCGATGGCCAGCGCTTTAATACCCTTCGGTTGCTGTGCCTGCTGCATCATTGTGCCGGCGTAGCGCCCGAGGAGCTGCAGAGCTTCGCGCGGAACTATTGCAACCTGTTTGGCCACCAGGAGTTGAGTGTGTTCCAGCTGTTGACGCAGGCGGGTCTGTTGCCACAACTTCAGCCGGAGAAAAAGGCGGCGCCGACAACGAAGCTGCTATCCAATCTTCCGCTGCCGAAATTCCAACAAACCGAGTTCCAAGCGAATGCCAATCGCCTGAAGCTTCTCACCTCCTTTGGCGATGGTCAGGATGGCGGCGGTATGTCCGCCTCCGCCTCCTCTAAAAACCAGGCGGCGGGTGGCTTGCAATCCTGTCCCAGCTTTGTGTTCAATGGCACCTATATCCCCCTGGTGGCGCAGCTCTGTTCGATTTTGCTAAAGACCAACAGTGCCGAGGAGCTGTCCTCGAAGCTGGCCATGATTGAGGGCTTGCATCTGCATCTGGACAACGGTAGGACCACGCCCAAGGCTTATGCTAACCAAATGAAGACAGGTGGCGGATCAGGTGCGGATCAGGATGTTTTCCCACTGCGTCTGAGGAATCTCTTTGTTTTTGTGGTTGGCGGCGCCAGTTATGCGGAGATCGCCGCCTGTGATTTTGTGGCGAAGCTGACGGGTGCTCAGATTACGGTGGCATCGGACTCTCTAATGGCGGGCAGTGATCTCATCTCTGCCGCCTTCAATCACTAATCATGACCAGAATCTGTGTTAAACACGCTTTATATATATTTTTATATAACAAAGTTGTAACAATTTGTATTAAAAAATGTCAAAAGTTAGTTTTTCATTCCTGGCACCCGATAGAGCAGCTCCCCATCGTCATCGTAGTAGGCATCCTCCACCCGGTAAGTGGCCCCCGCACGCTGTAGCTTCCGCGGAATGACAATGCGGGTCTTTACCTGAGTTATCTCGTACTTTCGCTGATCCGCCGCTCTGATGACAATCTCGCTGCTGGCGAACTTGGGCACGAAGCTGGGCAGGAAGCCGGTGCCACTGGGATTCTCAATGGGGCGTTGAACTGCGGGGGCAGACTCAACCAGTTGCAGCTCCTTGAGCTCCTGCAGGCGCATCTTACGCTTGTTGCGGACTTTATCCAGGAGATATGTCTCCTCTTCGGCGGCTGCGTGGGGTGGGGCCTCATACCCAGACATGAGCTGAGGAGAAGGCTGCTGCTCCTCCTGTCCTGGTTTGGAGTTGCTTCCCAGCAGCTTCCTAAACTCGTTGCCCTGAGGAATCGGCAACTGTGGTCTTGTGGGCCAGTTCTGGGGCTTTAACTCTTTCAGGTCCTGTCGCCTGCGCTCGGCGAACTTCTGGAGATTCTGGAAAAGGGGAGGCGGCAGTTGGAAGTCCCCATTGTCGCCCGCCTTCAACTGCTGCCAGTTCCGGACAACGGTCTCGTCGTGGGAGCGGATCCTTTGCACACTCCTTGGACGCCACTTGGCGCGCAGTACCTTCTGCACAATATCCGGAGTGGCGGGAAAACTCTCCGCCAGCCGCTGCACGCTCCACTCCTCCGGATCCCGCTCGTGAAGCAGGCGCATTTGTTCCTTTTCCGCATGCAGCAGAAGATTGGGTAACTTGGCATCGCGGAAATACTTGTGTTTGATCATAAACTGACGGATGCGATCGCGATGCAGCTGCAGTTCCTTCTCGTGCTGCCGATGCGTCTTCTGGACGTCCATGAAGTCCGACTCAAGATCGGCATAATCCTCGTTGGCCTCGCTGGACCGCGTCGGGTGCTGCTCCTGCAGTTGCTGGAGCTGGTATCCCAGGCCGGGATTGGCGCGCCGAGGCGCTCGGGCCAGGAGGCAGGAGCGAGCCGTGTGCAGGCAGCGCTGAATTATGCGGTTGGTCATAACGAAGTTATTACAAAAATATTCGGCCTAGAGGTGGCACAAAAGCAATTCTTCTACTATCAAAGTCAATCAATTGCCTTGGAAAATTTTAAATTTTCGTCCATTTAATTTAATAGTTTATCATTTTATAAAGATATTAGAATGTATATAAATATATTTTAAAAATTAAAACAAAATAAATCAAATGTGTTTGAAAAAAAGAACCAAACGAAAAATGCATTTATTCGACTTCTTAATATCGATATCGATATCGATATCGCAAAAGTCTCATCCCTACTAATTTAGTTTTTTTTCGCTGGCCGGCGCAAATTGTTTATATTGCTAAATACCTTAAATACACATAATTTAACGCTATAATCATGGCCAGCAACGAGCCCGGCGGTGGCAACCTGATGGACGAGTTCGAGGAGGCCTTCCAGTCGTGCCTGCTGTCGCTGACCAAGCAGGAACCGAATTCCGGGACAAACAAGGAGGAAATCGAGCTGGAGGTGCAGAAGACCACCAATCGGTTCATCGACGTCGCCCGCCAAATGGAGGCCTTCTTCCTGCAGAAGCGCTTCCTAGTCTCCACTTTGAAGCCCTACATGCTGATCAAGGACGAGAACCAGGACCTGAGCATCGAAATTCAGCGCAAGGAGGCGCTGCTCCAAAAGCACTACAACCGCCTGGAGGAATGGAAGGCCTGCCTCTCCGACATCCAGCAGGGCGTGCATAGTCGTCCCACTCCGCCCATAGGCGCTGGCATGCTACAAGGCCCTGGAGGGGGCATGCCGCCCATGGTGGGTGGGGTGGGCGCACCTCCTCGACCCGGGATGATGCCAGGAATGCCACCGGGCGGTATGCCCCCAGTCGGGGCCATGCAGCCGAGTCCACAGCAGATGCTGCAGGCCCAGCAGATGCAGCAGCTTCGCATGATGGGCAAGCTGCCGCCCAAATGAGGATTAAGGGATTCTTAGTTTTAGCTTTTAACTTTTTGGGCTTAGACCTTGGGATTGTTTTGTGTAGTTCAATAAACAGAGCCTTAGATCCTGGGAATATTGTTTGTTTTCTTCACTTTAGATAAGGTTGGAAACTTGGCAACAAGACCCCACTAAATTATTAATTAATTATTAATTAATCCAGGGGATCCTTTTTAGAGCTGTAAAACTATCGACGATACTATCGATATTATCGATGGTGCTGTGCTCCTGGTCACCATCGATTGTTTTTTTCCATCATCGATAAATCGCGTTAGCAACAAATCAGCGAATTCGTATAAAAATGTACAAGTTTTTTGCCAATAAATATAATATAATAATAAATATAATGATAAATTCGTATATTCTTAAGATATGACCAAAACGTGTTGAATTCATTTTTAAAAATGAATATTTTTATATAAAGTAATGTGATTGGATTTTTTGAATTTGTTTTATTACATAAAATCCTATATAAAATATGCCGTTTAATCTGGTTTGTTTAAGCAAAAAAAAACATTTTTTAACCCATTTTATTTTGTAGATAGTATCGATATTATCGATGGCTTGGACTATCACTATCGAAAATATCGAGTGAGGGCACTATCGATGTTTTTACAGCTCTAATCCTTTTCGCTTCCCCCCAATCCCCAGGGAATCCCCTTAAATGGAGGAGAAGCCGTTACGCATTTATTTTTATAATATCTGTGCCATTTATTTATTGTTTGTTATCTTGTCGCGTGTTTATTTAATTTCCTGCGTCTCCTAGCCGGAGATCCGCGTGTATGTATGTATGCATATAGCCATGGATCATCTATATAGTGTAAATATATATGTGTGTTTAAATCATAATCATAATCTGTTATAATCTGTTGCTTGTATTCTCATTAAACTTGTATCTAATGTAAGTCTACACATGAATTAGGACAGTTTTGAACTTAATAACTGAGAGAGTCGATGGAAATTACATTCTTATGCGCTCGGTTATGGGTAAAATTGGTAATTGGTAATTAATTAGTTAGGAAAAACCACAATTGTAACTTCCGATCAAGTTCAAGAGGAAAAAGGTCGACAAGGTCGACGACGAATTACCTACGATTAAATTAAAGAGTAACCACCATCCATCCATCCTTCCTTCGGTTCTCGCTTCTTGGTTCTTAGTTCTTAGTTATCTTAGTCGATCTCGTACACCTTGTCCGGCTCGAAGCCCGGAGCTGGGCCTGCTGCACCTGCAGGTGGCGGTCCAACCGCACCCGGCGGCATGCCGCCACTGCCTTGGTTGTAGCCAGCGGAGGAGGACTGCTGGTTGGCGTAGAGCAGCGGATTCATATACATCCCGCTGGGATGCCTAATGTTGTGGTGCAGTTCGAGGAGATCCTTGTACATCGTGGGATCGCCGTTGTTCATCTCATTGTACAGCTGCTGCAGATAGGTGGGCACCAGCTGGATCACCTGGTTCTGGGTGAGCTCCTGATGGTCTTTGGATATCTTCATGTTCAGCAGCTGCAGCAGAATGTCAGAGCGGAAGCCGAAGATCTTGTTGGAGGTCACACTGCCGGAGGCGTTGCCAAACTGTCCCATCACCTGGTTGCCAAAGGCATTACGATCGTAGCTCATGTACTGCGACGCCTGGACGGTGCGCGTCTTCTCCGCCTCGTACTCGGCCCAAGCGGACTTGCGCTCCTCCTCCGTCAGATTCTCGTGCTCCTCCTGCTCCAGCAGTGAGTCGTGCTCATGGTACTTGAAGATCAACTTGTCGTGCTCGGTGAGAATCTCGGCAAACAGCCGATCCTTGGGCAGAATGGGCATCTCACGCTCCGTGCTCGGCTTCAGCTCGTACGAGTACAGCTCCATCAGGTCGGTCTGGTTGTAGTGCCGCGAGATCTGCTGCTCATCGATCACCCGCTTGGCCGTGGCCTGCTTGGCCACCTGTCGTTCGTAGACCTTCTGCTCCATGGTGCCCATGGCTATCAGGCGATAGATGTAGCACGGTTTGATCTGCCCGAAGCGATACACGCGGAATATGCTCTGGGTGTCGTGCGAGGGATTCCATGAGACATCGAAGATGACCACGCGATTGGCGGCCACCAGATTGATGCCCAGGCCACCGGCACGGGTGGAGATGAGGAAGAGGCGTGCCCGCAAATTGGTTATGTTGTTGAACTGCTTGCACATGGCCTCGCGCTGCTCAACGCTACAGCTGCCGTCCAGCCGGAAGTAGTCCTTGCCGTTCGTCCAGCAGCCCTTGAAGTCGCCAACGTCACCCTCAAACTCGTAGTTCTTGGTATTGCTGTCCACCAGCGAGAGGAAGTGCTCGATGACATCCAGCGACTGGAGGGACTGGGAGAAGACAAGCAGCTTGTCGCCAATGGCCTCGCACTCCTGCAGCAGTCGCAGCAGGATAAGAAGCTTGGGGGAATGGTGCACGTTGTTCAGCTCCCGCTCCTCCACGAACGGCTTCCACCACTCGGAGGGGTCATCCTTCTGGACGCTGGCACCGCCTGGCAGGCCGCCCAGCAGCTCCAGATCGGAATCGCTGTCGTTGTTGCCACCAGCAGCAGCAGCCGCCGCGTTGCCATTGCGAGTCTTTCGTTTTTTCGCCTTGCCCGCACTTGTGGCCAGCCCGGACATGCTCGCGTCCGACTTGAAGGAGTCACAGCTGTCGGACGAATTGGAGGCGGCCTCCTCCTCATCGGTCTCGTCACAGATGAAGCCCTCGATATCCGAATCATCGTTGCTTAGCAGACGCTTGGCGATCACATTGTCGCTGTTCACCCGCAGGTTCATCGGATGCGTCCAGATGCGTCGCAGGTCCTGAAAGTCCTGGAATAGCCGCGCCCCCTTGCCGCAGATATCCGAGCTGCTCTGCTCCCGATGCGTGGTCATGTAGTAGCCATAAAGCTGCTGTTGCAGCTCCGACAACGTTGTGTACACCACATACTCGTGCTTGGGCGGCAGATACGGAGCCAAAACGGAGTAGTCCCTCCGCTGGATGCAGCCCTCGAGCAGTTTGTGCAGGATGTGCGAACGGTGCTTCATCAGGCGCAGATCCCGCTCCGTGGAATCCGTGTACTGGCCATTGCTGATGGGATTCACGAAGCGATTCATGTACTCCTTGTAAGTGCCCAGCAGATTCGGTTTCACAAACTGAATCATGCAGTAATATTCTCTGAGATTATTTTGTAGCGGGGTGCCGGTGAGGACCACGCGACGCTTGGTGCGCATCCGGGTGACCGCCTTGCTGATCGAGGTCTTCTCGTTCTTGAGCAGATGCCCCTCGTCGCAGACGACCAGATCTGGCCCCGGATCGGCCAGGGCCTGCTGCAGTTGCTCGCGCTGCTTCTTGCGCAGGCCCTTGGCCTTTTCGTTCGAGAGGATGCGGTACATGTCGTAGCCGAGGATGCAGACGCCGCCCTCCTTAAACCATTCGTTGAGCTTGAAGATGCGCGTCGGCTTGTCCTTGTAGCGCGAAATGTCGTACACCTCGATGTCCTTGCGGTTGGCAAACTTCATCCATTGGTGGAACTCGCGCGCCCAATTATTAACCGTACTCAGTGGGGAGATTACGAGGACACGCTCCACGCCCGTGCGATTTGTGTTGACCAGGAGAGTGTGCGATAGGGTGACCACCTGTAGGGTCTTGCCCAGACCCATGCAGTGGGCCAGGATGCAGCCAGAGCCGGGCTTCTCCTCCGCCTCCTTGAGCGTCTCAAAGCAGGCATCCCACATGAACTTGACGCCAGCCATCTGGTGTGGCTTTAGCTTCTTCACCAGCCCCTTGTCCACCTGCAGCAGGGCCTTCTTCGAGTCCTCATCAAAGTCCAGGACCAGCTCGTTAATCTCCACGCTCTCCGACTTCTCGAAGATGCGATTGTACAGCTTCTGGCGCTCCTCGATGCGCCGCTTTCGGTCATCCTCCTCTTTGGCCGCCTCCTTGGTGCTCACATCCAGATCCTTCGTCTTGATGATCTTCCGGATGTGCTTGCGCTTGTTCTTCTGCTTCTCATCGTCCTCTCCGTCGTCGCTCTCACCGCTGGAGTTCTTCTTGATGCGCTTGCGCTTCTTGCTCTTCGACTTCTCATCCGGCTCAAAGTCGGAGGAACCCTTGTCGGAGTCGCTCTTGGCCTTGCGCCGCTTGCGCTGCGGTATCACCTCACTATCGCTGCTGTGTACCTCCGCCTCAGCCTCCTCCTCCTCGGACTTCCTATCCTCCTCCTCCTCGGACTCGTCTACCTGTTCTATTAGAGCCTCAAAGTCAGAGTCCGGTTCGCTTTCACTCTTCGATCGTCGCTGCCGGCTCTTTTTCGAGGTCGTGGCCGCCTCCTCGGAATCTGTGCTCATCTTGTGCTGCTTCTGGGCGGGATTTGGCTTTGGATTTGGCAAGGCGACACGCTTCAAACGCACCACACAGCGCTTGGTCCTTGGCGTTGGTGTGGAGCGCGTGGAGCTGGTTTCCTTCGAGGACTTGCCGTTGGCCTTCGAGGATGCCTGGATGCTGATCACAGGAGTGGCAGAGCGTGAGGAGCTGGCTTTGCTGTTTGCGGACTCCCTGCGATTACCGTTCTGCTGCTGCTTCTGCTTTTGCTCCTTCCTTTTGCCCAGCGGATTGACAACCAAGAAAGGCTCCTCGTCCTCGGTGCTGGAGAGGCTGGCCCTGCGCTTAGGCCTGCTTGCTGGCGGGGGGGAGCTTACTTTTGAGGACTTTTCGCTGGCTCTTCGCTTGGAATTGTCAGCTGTGTTAACTTCTTTGACGTTCGCCGACTTGGCTGCCTTAGATTCGACCTTTTTTGGCAGCTGTTCGTCCAACAGAAAGGCCTCTTCCTCGTCGCTGTCACTTAGCTCTATAATGGAAGCGTTCTTGTTGCGACTTCTGCGCGGTGGCAAAACGGAGCGCGACACCTGGGACTCCTGCTCCCCGAGCGCCTGCTTAAGGGGACTGGCCAGCAGCTGTTCCAGCGGCCGTATGCGAAATTTGCCCTGATTGCTGGACGCCTCCTCCTCCTCCTTCTTCTGCACCTCCTCCTTGTTGCGACTCCTCCTCTTTGTCTTGGGACTGGCGAGCAGCTGATCCAGCGGCACAATACGAATCTTGGGGGCGGGTTTCTGCTGATGTGGGTCTTCCACGGAAACGGAACTAGCACTGGACGCGGCTACTGCTCGTTCGGTGTCGGAGCTGGAGCTGCTGCTGTTGCTGCTACTGTTGATTCTGGGACGTTTGACATTGTTTCCCTTGGCCCGGGGCTTTGATTTTCGCTTTGCCTTGGACTGGACACTGGAACCAGTTTCAGATACGGATTCCGATCCCGATTCGGACGTGGAGTTGTCTGTGGTCAGCGGAGTGGTTGTGGAGGCATCTGTGTCACGGGCATCGGCCTTTTTCTTTCCCATAGGTAACCGGGGGCTGATTCGTCCGACCAGCACGTCAATAGATCTGCAAGAAATGCGGTTGATGGCGTTACTTTTTCTATATTCCCACACAAACAAAAACTTATGGTTTTTTCTCTCTTAGCATTTGCCGCGCGTTCTACGCTTCGCTCTTCTTCTTCTTCTTTTTCTTTTATTCTTCTTTTCTCCCTCTTGTTCTCTTTTCTTTTTCTTTCATTTTTTTTTTTTTTGCAATCGCGTCTGTCTCTTTTTGTGGCGTCGGCACTTTATGAACATTTATTATTTATTCGGCTAACCACTCGTTGGGGCCGTCAAAATAACGCTTTTAGTCACTCTTTCGAGGCTTATTCACCTGCTAGTGGATGCGTGGGGACTCCATGGCGCTCAGGTGCTTAAATTGAGCTCCTTTTTACGATTTGTTAATTGTTAATTTCACAGCGGAGCGGAAAATTGTTGCAAGCGAAAAGCCGCCGCTACAAATTTCTGGGTATACACAGCGAATCTCGGTGTGGTCGCGAGTCGGGGTGAATGGCACTTTTGTCGCAATATTTGACACTATGCTGTGATTCGAGTCACTGTTTTGGTAGTTATTTTTTGTTTTTAATTTAAAATTAAAAATAAAGCAACATATCAGCTCGCTTTTACCTTGAGAGAAAAATTTTTTAGGTCACTGCTTAGAAATTATTTTTTTCTTGTATATCCTTCCTTTTTTATTTCTAGAACATGACATATTTGTCAGAATTTAATCAAATAAATCCTAGGTGTACCCTTGAAAAAGTATAGTTAAAAGTATACAAATTAGGTATATTTTTGAGTAAAAATTTTACCTCAATTATCTGTTTATATTTTAAACACGACCATTACAAAAATCTTATTAGAAAAACTTTATTTTTATTTATTTATAATAATATATATGTAGTATTTTAAAAACGGAGCAAACTCCTCAACAAGTAAAATTTTTAAAATAGTGTTTTTTTTAAACTTGGTCTAAGTCAGCGAAACCCACAATTTATATAATCTCCAGGAAACATATAAAGTAAATTTCACATTTTGTAATATTTAAATATGCTATATATAAATTAAAACTTAATTATTATTGATATGTAGGGTTCAACAAAATTAAAAATAGTATGAAAACAGTCACAGTTTTAGAAATCAGTCTCATCTCTAGCGAACTGCCATAAAGGGACATTTCCTTGACGGCCTGCCAACTTGTTGGGAAATTCACGTCATTCGCGAGGAATACTGAGAAAACATACAGCAAAAATTTTTTAAATTAGGCGATACTTTCACTGCACATTAGAACATACTACAGTGCTTATCAGAATTATAAGACACCCTGAAAATTTTAGTTTCGACCCTCGTAGGAGAATGAGGAAGCATAAAACAATAAAATCAAGTATGCAGAATTAAAGCCTAATGAATTCTGCTTAAAAGCTGATGTTTTTATCTCTGATTGCAATCCGCATTTTCAAGTAGAGGTAAAAAAGCGCAAAGGTTATGCCATGTCTAAAAGCTTATCATAAATATAAGACAAATTTCGATTATTGAGGCTGGAGACAAAGATTTGGGTTAAAATATTTTTTTTCCACTGCGAGTTCTCCTCGCGGCGGGCACCGAGGCTCATGCGCTTCCTGCGCAAACGCGATCGCTTTAGGCATATCCATTTAGCATATTTTAAAATGAAATAGCTTGAAAAATACTTGAAATGCATATAGCTTAAAATCTGGCATATTTCGAATTTCATTTAGCTAATTTCGGCTTAAAAAATTTATAACAAAACTTCCTCATAACATTGAAGTTCTAAAAAAATTTATATTTTTGCCGTTGTCGATATGCTACATGCAAATAAAACGTCAGATAAAATTATTTCGATGTTGGAACATTTTAAATGTGAATATATTGATGAAATCGTATCCCAATTTGGAAAAATCCACCTAATTAATTGGGAAAAAATGAAACCGACTATAGAGTTTTGGTCAGAAGTTTTGATGTACAAGGATGCTGGCCAAAACAAAGCTTTCGAGGAACTGGCGTTATTTGCTTTGCATATACTTTCACTGCCATGGTCGAATGCTGCGGTTCAAAAAGCTTGAACGCAATATTAAGAATAAGGTTTGTTTTTGAAATTTTAAATTATTTAAAATATACTACTTTTTTTTTTTTTAATGTTATAGATATGAACTGCGCCGTCATGACAAATGTTGCCATGACTACCAACTTCCAACGAAATACCTCGCTTTAGTTTAATCATCCGCCAAATATATGGAATCTAATGATGAAGTTGATGAAATTATTTCTTTACTATATTAGTGATTTAAATATTATATCAATATCGTATCAATAAAAGTAAAAAATCAACTATTTTAATGTTTTCCATGGCTAGCTTATTTTTAGGATTTTTTTTTTTAATTTTTAGCTTATTCTAGCTTATTTTTTTCTTCAATCTAGCTTATTTTATCTCTCAAAATCTGGCAGCATTGGGCATATCGCCGACTTTCCCAATTTGGACTATCCGAAGCTGTATCTGCTGCACAAGGGATACAAGCAGTTCTACCGCAAGCATCCCGACCTGTGCGAGCCCCGGGATTATGTGCCGATGATATCGCCGGGTAACGAGGCGGAGTTGCGACTTTACCGGAACAACAACCAGCGCCAAGCCGCAACTTCCCCAACGCCAGGCTCGATCTAGTTCAGAGGCCATTTCACTACACGTGGGGATGCTAAGAAGGATGAATCCCGGAGCAAGTAACGGTCTTCAAATACTAATTCAAGTTTCGTCATTCGAGTTATTTATTCGTATGAGTTAAGTATAGATTTTATACTGCAATATACTCTATAGCAGGAGTGCTTAAATCTGCATTATGGCAGTGCAACACAAACAACCAACACAAATAAATGAAAGCATATGCACCCTTGTAAAAAAAAAAAAAAAAAAAAAAATCTAATGAATCTGTAATAAAATTCCTCGTGAAAGTTTGTTAATCGACGAGGAAAAGAGAAAAATAATTGCGAAAAATCGCGAAAAGTTGGTTGAACACGTTGTGTTATCATCTTAAATAAATGAAAATTAAAATGTATATTTTGTACTTTGATTTCCTCAAAAAAAAAAATGTATCTCTGGAAATACTAACATTTATTTATTACATTTACTCTTTTGTTAAAACATCATGTTGGCGTAAATGCCGCGGGCAGCTTTAGATGAGGCTTTTGTGTTTAGCTGTTACGGCGGCAGCGGTGCGCAGAGATCCTGACTTCTATTCGCCATATTTTACCGGGATCAGCGGCGGTGTGGCTGCTTTGGCCGCGGCGGTGCGGCTGCTTTGACAGCGGCGGGCGGCTGCTTTGGCCGCAGCGGGCGGCTGCTTTGGCCGCAGCGGAGCCTGCGCCTGAGTCGGGTCGGTGGCGGTTACGGATACTCGAACTGGTCTTTCTCCGCGGGGATCAGCCCTCCTCCACCAGCATTGCTTCAAGTCTTATGGCTCCAGTCCAGCGGCTGGCTTGCTGTGTAAGAATGTATCTCTCATGGAAAATACTCCTCCAAAATAACCCACTGATGACAGTTATGGAAGCATTTAAGAAAATATTTATTTAGAATTTATTTTTTAACTGGCTTAAGTGGTCCGAGTGGGTTCAGGGGTACTAGACAACTTTAGCCCAAGGACGATTCCCTGTAGGAATGATGGAAGCTGGTCTTTATTTATGTTTCCCAGGGTCGAGGTCTGTTCAGGGTCCTCCAACCCCAGTCGGTAGCGAGGAGCCCTGGCTCCCCTCTTCTTGGTGGCTGTCTTTCGTGTGGGCTTCCTTCGTTGGGAACCCGGCCTCATCTTGGGGCTGCGCTTTGTAGCGCGTTTGCTTTTTCATTGAGGCCTTACGCTTTCGGGCCGCGGCGCATTGCTTGGCTTTCTGGCCTTTGCGTTTTTTGGTGGCATTTTATACAAAAATTTATTAGGGAAAAACTACTAAAAATATTGAATCACTTAAAATTTTGTACTAAGAATTTTATTTGTTATGCTCTAAAAAATTTTCGTGTTCTTGGTGGCTGTCTTTCGTGTCGGCTTCCTTCTTTGGGAACCCGGCCTCATCTTGGGGCTGCGCTCTGTAGCGCGTTGGCTTCTTCATGGACGCCTTACGCTTCCGGGCCGCGGCGCATGGCTTGGCTTTCTGGCCTTCGCGTTTTTTGGTGGCATTTTTAACAAAAATGTATTGGGAAAAAAATACTAAAAATATTGGATAAGTTGAAATTTCGTACTACGAATTTTTTCATTCTCCAAGAAATGTTTGTGTTCTTTAGTCGATGTTTCGAATGATTATGAAGATGCTTTTCACTTTATTTTATTTCGAAAGAGCCTTCTGCTCACTCGACTCTGTGGAGATAATAATTTTCACCAAGAAAAAAACTAAGCAAGTTGTAAAAATATAAAATATAGATAAGGAAGGATATAAGATGGTCCGAGTGGGTTCAGGGGTACTAGACAACTTTAGCCCAAGGACGATTCCCTGTAGGAATGATGGAAGCTGGTCTTCAATTGTGTTTCCCAGGGTCGAGGTCTGTTCAGGGTCCTCCAAGCCCAGTCGGCAGCGAGGAGCCCTGGCTCCCCTCTTCTTGGTGGCTGTCTTTCGTGTGGGCTTCCTTCGTTGGGAACCCGGCCTCATCTTGGGGCTGCGCTTTGTAGCGCGTTTGCTTTTTCATTGAGGCCTTACGCTTTCGGGCCGCGGCGCATTGCTTGGCTTTCTGGCCTTCGCGTTTTTTGGTGGCATTTTTAACAAAAATGTATTGGGAAAAAAATACTAAAAATATTGGATAAGTTGAAATTTTGTACTACGAATTTTTTCATTCTCCAAGAAATGTTTGTGTTCTTTAGTCGATGTTTCGAATGATTATGAAGATGCTTTTCACTTTATTTTATTTCGAAAGAGCCTTCTGCTCACTCGACTCTGTGGAGATAATAATTTTCACCAAGAAAAAAACTAAGCAAGTTGTAAAAATATAAAATATAGATAAGGAAGGATATAAGATGGTCCGAGT
>VNJO01005026.1:0-11930 GCA_008042535.1 Drosophila tani
AATCCGGAGGGCGCCAGGTGTCCGGATGCTCCGTTTGCGACTGGGCTATTTTTTAACAAGGGCCCCCAGCCAGGCTGATCATCGGCACGGGTCGCATGACACCTTGATCCAGCCCTTCACCTTAGCCATGATAAGTGATCGCAGACTACTGTGGCATAGCTATGGAAAAAGCTCCGCCCCAGACTGCGAATCCCAAATCTTAGCTGGTACCGTCCCTAGGGACACTGGAGCACCATTACCAGTCGGCACCCTCGTGGAGGGTTCAGCTATAGGATTTTTGCCAACCTAAAACTACTCAAGTAAATTCCTTGTTAAATTCTTATGAAATCGTGCAGCACAGGCAGCAGGGTCGTCGCGGCCCATGGTGATGGTGATGGGGTGGGCCATGGTGGTGCGGGGGTCCTCCATGGTGTCCTCCTCCATGGTGCGGTGGTCCTCCATGCCCATGTCCATGACCTCCATGGCCTCCAGGTCCTCCATGTGGCGGTGGCATTTTTCAAATATTTTCTATACTTTGCGTCTAACGTGCAAAGTGTACCAACTCTTCGGGGCTACTAAATCCCAATTGGGCGAGCACATCTT
This sequence comes from Drosophila tani, assembly GCA_008042535.1. Lineage (NCBI taxonomy): Eukaryota > Metazoa > Arthropoda > Insecta > Diptera > Drosophilidae > Drosophila > Drosophila tani. The sequence goes on from VNJO01005026.1 coordinate 583, forward strand.
ATCGAGGTCCCACCTATATATAGATAGCTCTCCTATCTAATCTGGTTTGTATAACTTGCTAATCGATAGACCCGAAACGTGGGCACAAACATTGGCATACTATTATGACCATGGCGATGAGTAAGACCTTGTAAATGTCGAAAGCAGGGTTAGTCATGGCAGATAACTAAGGAAAACCCCTCTAAGGTCTCCTCCAGTGATAACCATCTGAGGCATTTTATTTTTAAAGTTTATCTACGCGAAGGTGCGTTCAATTTTATTCATGTTTTGGCCCTCAACCGATAAGATAGAGGTATAAAAATAATCATAAAAATTATGAGGAATTCATGGCTTTAAAGAAACCCCCAATCGATCACAATTATTCGGCAGAATTCCAAATAAAAATGTTTGAAAGCTTCTAAGAATATTTGGTTTATTGTTTTTCGCTTGAACACAGAGTCTCGAATAGTTTCCCTGAACTGAACCTTTATTTCCCCACTTGTGGCCAGTCCAAACTTTTCAGTTAGAGATAGGTATATGGCTTAAATCTCTTGCCGAGTGGAACCACTTGAGTTTAATTCCTGATTAAGCCACTCGTGGCCTCACATGTGATGTAACAACTACATAGTTACTTGCCTCGTGACATGACCCAGAAAACTATTGGGGAAAAATACGCCCCAGCCAAGTGCAGGCAGGCAGGCAGGCAGGCAGCAGGCACTTTGCTAGAAAATGGAAAACCCTCGACTTGGCAGGAGTAAGACCAATGCTTTGGCTTTTTGAATTCAATTAATTTTATCTGCATCAGTTTCCCTTTATAATCGCATCAGCGGGCGGCTCACATGCGAATTTTCACAGGGCCACGGCACAAAAGGGAAAGGACACGTTCCCCGGAAAAGGACCGCAGCTCGTAAAATATATAAAGTCATTGCGAAAGCCAATTTGTATATCAGCCAGCGAGGCAGCAAGGCAGCTCTGCCGGCGGCTGAGGCCCGCCGATTATCAAACTGAGAAACTTACTTAAAATGCCCTCAAAAAAGGGGCCGAGGGGTTTGGGTCGTGATATGGGGTTTGTGCTTTCATGGTAACAATTACATTTCACAGATTTTCGTTTGGGGTCGCGTGTGCCGTTGCATGTTGTGTTGGTGCGGTCGCATTCGCGTCCGCTTTTCGCGTCCTTTATTTCGGGCTTAAAGGGGCTTACATTATCGCCGCTTGGCAAAGAGGGAAACTGCCAACTGGTGCGGCCGGTTTTTCACTCTCCCGATGGCCTGGCTGGCTGGCAGGCCCGCTGGCTGATGGGCGACGTCTAAATATGAGAACGTTGTGTGAAAATGTTTAAAATCCACGCAAGCCTCTCCAAGCGCAAATGCTTAGCACGCCATAAGTGTCAGCCAGCAAGGATTGCCTGTGGTTTTACTACAGGGAAAGAAAAATTAGTAATATACCGTTGTAAATTTGATTATTTTACATTTTAAGAAGAACCTTTTATTAACTTAACAAAGGGTTTCTTCTGTAAAATATAACAAAGAGCAAACATGTTTTAAAATGGCAAAAGAAGTGCATAATTAAAATATAGGTTGTAACCATGTCAGTCTATTCGTAAGAACACCTAGGTCTCAGACTCTATAAAAGCTATAGATATCACACAAAAATCATTAAAAAGAAAATATTTTTTATACAGAAGTCTTGAATTTTTGTAAAAAGTAAATAAATTTGTAATATATAACCCCAAGTGAATGTTTTCCAAAAATTTCGACACAATTGGACGATAAATATGGGAGTTATTACACAGCAGACTTGCAACCTTTCATCTATCTCGCTTGCCCTTGCCTCAAGCATTGACTCCTGTGTTCGAGTCCATGCTGAGGCATGCATCTCAAGCACGAAATTAAGTGATATCATATAACAACGAATATAAAATGAAAATAAGCTTAGAATCTGTTCGGTTCAGTGTATATTCCTTGGTCCTGGGAGTGTAGGTTCTAGTCCTGGCCAAGGAGTGGCCACTTTTGCATACTGCCGCCGCTCCTCCTCCTCCTCCATCCACTGAAAATGTGGCGTGGCGGGCGCTAAGAAAGGAAGTAAATAGTGGAAAAGGCATAAATAATAGCAAATAATACGGCGACAATGCGCACAAATTTGCCGCTAAAGTGTAGTCATTGTCGGGTCCTTCGTGGCGAGAGCTAAAAAATAACAACAAAAAAATAGAGTCCTGTGCGTGAGCTTAGCCACAGGACGACCTGCCTTTGCCTTTGCTTTTTGCATGATTTCGCTGTTTAAATTTATTACACATTAGATTTATGATCGCGTTGAGTGGCCCCCTCTCCCTCTCTTATCACTGGCCCTTTGTGGCTTTGTGGCGGTGGCTTTAATTTCATTGTTACAACTCCTATTTGAACTGGGTGTGAAGCATAATTTATAGGTGGCAGTGTGTGTGCGAGTTTTTAAGTGATTTCTTTCGCTCGGCTGCCACTGGGCATGCACAATTATTGGGTGGCCTGTGCCACTTCTGTCACTCGCCTTGCGGTCGAATTTCCACACTGAGTTGGAGTTGTCCCCGACTCTGGCTCACATTTTCCCAGGTTTAATCACAGGTTTTGAGGATATGCCTTGCGTGGCTTTTAAGCGCTTATTAGAAGTGTGACAGAATTCGAAGTTGAAGAGGAAACGCAAACGCCCCGCCACTTGCCACATCCAATTGCCACACACGAAGGTCCCCTGCAATAATATGGGGTCACCGTAACCTGTGGCCACGTATACAAACAGTTGGGTAAATAATGCTGGAAATAGCTCTAAACTTTCATCCGAATAGTAATAAAATCAAATGTTTGAGGACATAGTTTGCGGTTGTTGCTCGTAAAGGATTTTGTGGGAAGTAACATTGGATTTAATAAATTAGAGGTAACGGTAAGTTCTTTGAAAAAAATATATTTTGTAAAATTTCATCAGAAATACTAAGAAATATATATATAAGTTTTTTGTGGCACTATTTCTTTAAATAATAAACAATGGCTTAGGCCTTGCCCTACCTCATTGAAATTCAATGTGTCTTTCGGACCCTCATGCTCATTTTTACGAGGTTTTACCTAAGTGATTTTACTTAAAATAAAGTTTATCCCTAGGAAAGTTGGTAATGCATTTGCTATCTTCATGGCCAGCAATAAAGTGGCGACGTGTGATTAAAACTTTTATTTTTTGTGCCACATTTTAAGCAAAGCCTCGCGCTGGCGCTGGCACTGGCGCTGGCGCAGACACACATTCGCGTCTACCTGGCGAAAGGTGTCGTAAAAATTCTATCAACTCGATTAAATTATAACAAGTGGATTTTCATGTTTTTGTGCCGCATTTATGTGTTTTTATTGTGCTAATTTTATGCGAGTCCTGGGCGGGCGCCTTAAGGAGCCAGCTCCTTGGGCAATTTTGGCGAAGAGAACGGGCGACAGCACACACACGTGTGCAGATAGGCACCTGCCACCTGGCACCTGCAATAATACTTGGCACACATTTAGTGGCAGCATTTAGTGGCACACTGCGGTCCCCGCCAACGACGAAGTTCATTCTTGGGACATTTCCACTCTCACCCGCTGCCGCCTTTGCCACAGTTGCCAAAGTTTTTCGGCCTTCCACCTGCCGACTGCCACCTGCCACCTGGTAACCCACCTGATTCGGCGGTGGCCTCGCTCGGCTTTTGTCTTATCAAAGTTTTTGGCGCGCATGTGTTTATGCCACAAATGGCACTTTTGCGGCAGCGCATTTTATTTTTTACTGCCACTTTTCGCCATTTTGCTTTATCATTTTTATATGTATTGTGTATATATTATACGCATGTGTGCGTGTGTGTTTATATATATTAAAAAAAATGAAACAAAAGCCTGATAGGCTTGGTCCTGTTCACCGTTAACAAACCATTTGAAATTGGCCAACGCTGCGTATACTCTATATACCAGATTTTTGACATTGGATTATTTGAGAGACCTTAGTCCCAGGGATTCTAAAAAATTATAAATTGATTGTTAATTTTTTTCATTTGTAAATATTGTATGTATTTATATTTTAATATATTTTCTGTAAGTTCCACTTCAAGTTTAGCCAACGCTGCGTATGCTTTATTAATGGAAATAAATATGTATATCTATAAAAGAGTTCATACTAAAATAAGCTTGACACACAGTACTGTCTTTTAGTTTTTACTATTACTATAAAAATGTATAATAAATTAAAAATCTAAGCTAACTCTGCTTTAATAAATAAACAAAAACAATTGTATTTAATTCCTAATCGTTCTTAAGAAATTGTAAAACCTTAGAAATAACTATTTTCTTTTAGATATTTCACTTCAAATTGGTTTAGATTCATTTAAATAATTAATAAAGGCATAAATATATGATTATCTTAGAATAAAAATTATAAAAATAAATATAAATCAATAGGAACAAGCTTTTTCCAAGTTCTTGGACCTAGAGCAACCCACAAAGTTACGAATTTGCTACGGAAAATTGCGATTTCCCTGGCTCAGAGATTCCCAAACAAATAAATCAGCCTGAACCCCATTAACCCTTTAATTATAGTCTGCCAGTCGGAGGATAGTAACCTCTTGGTTAGCCGGCTGTTTATATAGAGTAGAGGAATTCAAATTGCCGCCTAGTTCGCTTTTATTGTCCTCGAGGTGAGAGCGGCGGCCCCCGGTGAAAGGTGTGCAGGCCAACTAATGACCCTGTATTTATAAGACAGGGGAAAGTTTATAAATATTTATGGGGTCCGCTGTTGCTTCAGCTTCTATTATCTGTTATTGTTGTTGCTTATTTTCATCAAGCTAAAACTCATTTGGTTATTTTAAAATTCCGAGCAGGCGTAGTTTCATTTTTGACACCCGACTTTCGCCCTCCTCTTGATTCTTTTGGGGATCTGCCGCACGTTGTTGCCATTGTCACGCACACACGTACTATATTTTTTACGCGCATATCATATTACACACAGGACATTCCCTTGGCTTAAAGGAGACCCGGAGACCCCTTTTCCAGCCAGGGGGTTAGGATGTTTTCTGGGAACCCCATTCATCGAGAGGTTCGGGCAAATAGAATCACGTACACTAATTATCATCGCCATTGCACGAAGGGCGCTCAAAAATACATATATATTTTTATTAATTTCATCAAGGTAACGCCCCTGCGTATCCTGTCGCTGGTGTTGGGTGAAATTTTTAATTGAGATCCCCGCTTTATGATAGCAACGAGGAACTATTCGGCCCGAAATTGATGTGGCCACTGATGATGGTTATGGCTGGCTGGTTTCGAATGCAAAGTGCGTACTCGGCTATAGTTTTGAGGGCTGAGATAAGGTGGCACATATAATTAGCTGCTCCATTTGGTATTATGCGACATTAGGGCGCTTCAACTTGCCCCTGATAGCTATAGTTTGTGTAAAATGAGTCATCGAATTGATAAGGTTGAAGCTGAAATTGTACTCTTAATTAATGTGTAAATAAAATGCAAATAGAGCGGGATAATTGAGTAAATAAATTATAAAGGAAAATAGATTTGTAATAATTTAAACTAAGAGAAAATCTAGGTAAGATAAAAGATAGGATAAGTATTTCATTTGTGCAATAGAAAATCTCAAAAAATTATCTTGAAAGAATGCACAAAAGATACCCTTTTGATAAGACAACAATGTAAGCCAAAGAAGATATCGTTTATCGGTGGCCTTATCTCTCTTTTATATTATCTTTATGTACCTATCATATGTAAGAGTTTATCTAGACTTTGGTCTTTTCTTGTAAACTTGAAAAAACTTTGTGTAATAAATCAGCTATCGATTGTATACCCTAATTTATTTCCTTATCAAACTATTGGTTAGACAGCCAAGGTGAGACCCCAACGAATTGCTGGGTACTTCACAGAAAATGGCCAGTACCTGATAAGGGTTCTCCTGTAGCTTTTATCTATAGATAAGACTGGCAGCGCGTAATAGGCAGAGATTGGCGGGTCGGCGGCTATAATAGCACAATCCCGCTGCCATGTCCAGTGCTTAAAGAGACGCGTGCGGTGCAACAAGTCGGCTTTAACCCTATATATCCCAAGCAAACGAGATGGATCACCGAACCCGCGTAGTGGAGGTGGTGCAAGTGGCACCCCAGCCCTCAACCACGGTCATCGTTCAGCCTCCTCCGCCGCCACCACCGCCCCACGACAAGGGGTGTTGCTGCTGTCCCTGCTGTCCCTGCTGCATGCAGTGCGGCGATTGCTGTTGCTGCTGTACCATCATGTGAAGGAATACCAGGACCTCCGCGAGGATTTGTGGCAGCTAGAACAAAGGACGACGGAAAGGGGCCTCTTAATGCGTTACGTTAAATTAACTTTCTATGTCTATGGCACACACAAACACACAATTCACACAGTTTTTTCGTGCAATAAAATTTTACGATTCCCGTTGTAAATAACACTTTGTCCTGGCACTCACACTCTACTTTCGTTCGGGGGCAACATATTGTCTTACATAAATCTCAATGCCGAAAAGACCACATAATAATAAAAAGCCAAATTTAATAACATACCACACACACAGACACACAAAAAAATGTGTAGTTTTATGGCGGCCCAGCCAAGGGGCACAATCCTTTCTGGCTCTCTGGCTGGAAATGCTCACCACATCATTTCAAAAGTTAGTTCACATTCCGAGTTATTATTTATATGTTTCTCAATTTGCCAATAAAAGCGGAAAATGTGTCAAGAGTGCTGCTGCTGCTGCTGCTGGCAGGCAAGCCAACTCCACAGCCATGGGCCTGCTGCTCTCGTTTGATAAAGGATTTTATGACTCTTGGCGCTTGAATTGCAACCGCAGCGTCAGAGTTCTCGCCCCAAATATATTTTGACGAGGGTCCTCAACTGGGACACACCACATGGGAGAGTGGCAGAGTGGGAGTGCTTCCCCGAGTGCTACTGAGAGTGGTTGGCGGCCTGCCTTGCTCATTTAACATAATTTTTTGGCCCGAGCTCGCTCACTCTCTGTTTCTTGGCCAAACGTTTATCTAAAGCCCAAACAATATTACTCATACGCAACGTGATACGCCAGCCGGAAAACAGTGGGGTAACAGTATCTAAATACTGTCTAGTTGTGATTCACTTAACTTAAACTTATTGTAGAGTGAATGTTTGATTTAAATGGTAGTAGCAACTTTGGATTAAAGTCCTTCAAGTGTATGTTCTCTTTAAAACCTGTTTTGCTTAGTTTTCTCAATGAGCATAGTCAATTTATGGATAAACCAGTATTCGGCCGATACGGAAGCTATAAAGGTCGGTTAATACTAAATAAAAACAAATGGTAAATAAGCAAAGAACAATTAGAAATGTCTTTTAAATTAAATAATAGTCCAATTTAATTTAAAAAGTCTTAATCTATTTAAAGCAAGTCTTTAAAATATAGATATATATATATTTATATATATATATATATATATATATATATATATTTATATATATATATAATCAAATATATATATATAAATATATATATATAATCAAATATATATATATATAGAAAGGAAATTAGTGGGAAATAAGCTCCAGATGGTGACAAAGACTTTGAATAATTAATATTAAATATTATACTGCATATCCAGGCTTTAAGCATTCTTAAAACCGTTGCCTTATGGTATTTATATTTTTATTTGATTAAGTTTTTAAATAAAAGTCATATGAGATCTTAGATAAATATATTATAAAGATACTTTTAATTATTTTTAAGGCAGTATTCCCTATAAAATATATCCATTATTGTCCCACTGTCATGGGCTTGGTTTGTTCAGTGTTATTTGCGTGTACACACAATTCGTAATCAGGGTAGCTCATTGATCAAATTCTCCCAGGCTTTAGATAATAATGAGTAAGATATTGCCACAAAAAAAAAAACCGCCAGCCATTTGCGTTCGATGTTTCAGTTAAAGGCGCGTCACCGTGCCGCGTTCACTTAGTTTTCACTTAGTCGAGCAGCTTAGTTCCGTTTCTAGTCACTAACTACCAGCAGCAGCAGAGCACCAAGGAACCTCCTAGGATGTACAACGCAGGCTACCAGGTGGACGTGATCGATCCGTACTATCAGCCTCCCGTGGAGGTCATACAGGTGGTGGGAGGGCCACCGCCGCCCGTGGAGGTGATAATGCCGTCGCCGGTCTACAACCAGCCCGTCGTGGTTGTGGAGCAGCCCAGCTACAACCAGCCAGGACCACCGGCAGGACCCAGCGATGCCGAATGCTGTATGCTCTTGGGCGCCTGTTGTGTGATGGAGGAGTGCGGCCTGTGTGTCATATCGTAGAAATGTTGTGAAATTGTGCGAAATACTTGTAATAAATAACTAAATAACTAACTATAACTATGTTAACTAAACAAACGATAAATATAGACTGAAAAACGGGTGACTAATCGGAGTGATGTTTTAATGTTTCCGTGCTTAAAATATAAGATATACTATGTTTGTTTTATAAAAACTACTCTCCTGGTGCTTTCAAAAATTATGACAACGAGTATGGAATTCTATTGTATGAAATATATATTATTATATATTATATGAAATATAATTATTTCTCCTTTAAGATTAAAGCCCGCAAGTCCCCTTCCAACTTCGATAAAATATTCCGACAAAAAGACAACTCTGTTATCACGCCGATAACTAAGCCCGGGTTTTGATGTAAAAACATAAGCAACAGGAAATCCAGGATCTATTGATAACCACAATTTTTTTGATACTTAAAAGTAGAAAAAAAATGCCGATTTATGTGACTTTTTTTGAGTAATATTCCCTGCTAACCAGCCCCATAAATATTAATAAACATATTTCTTAATTACCTTAATAGTCAATAAGGAACCTGATGTATAGAGAGGCTTTCAACGATTCCCCTGGTATTATTTTTGTTTTCGTCAATTGTCAAAGGAAAGGCAATGTGTACTCATGGAGTCATTCATCCCCCGTTTTAACTTTATTTTTGCTTGCTTGAAAGCCACGCCCAAGCCCATTTCCTTGGGTTTCCTTTTAATAAATATAAAGCGTTAATTTGCTGCATAATTGCGCCCTGCCACACCCAGGACTCGGGACACAACACACAACAGGACTTTGAAGGGAGACCGACCAGCCGACCGTCCGACCCCTCGTGTCCCAGTTAAGTAGCGCAGCATCGCACTCCATCAGCTCAACTCATCCCGTGGAACGAGCGAAGAAACCTTGTCCTATCCCCCATCTGGACTCCCTTTTTCATGTCTTCAATGACAGTTATTTCATTTTTCTTGTTGATGTCTTTCCCTGCACTCATTAAATCAAGTTAAAAAGGCATATAGCACGCAGTTGCTGCTGCTCCTGCTCCTGCTCCTGCTGCTGGTGATGTTGCTTGTTGCCGTTGCCGTTTCCGTTGTCAGCCAAGCTGTTGAGTTGTCCTGGCCCAAAACACCCTGTTGTTCTTGTGGCTGTCTTGGCGCAGTAAACAACCGACGACAAACAAGCGACGGCAAAGACACAGCGAGCGTCGAAATTTTCAAATAACATCTCTCACAGAACTCCAGAAAGGAAACAATAAAGCCAAAGCGAAGAAAGCGAAACTCCTGCCGCTGTCGTTCGTTCTCGACTTTAATTATAATAACTTGGGAGCGGCGGCGTCGTCATGTTTTGACATCCTGGCTGGCTTTAATGGCGCTACCGCAAATGGGAGAACCGAGGGAACACCTGACAAGCAGCTACTTTCAGCATGCCGAATGGAGTTACGGCTCACATTCACCTCTGATATTGCTAAATGGTTCACAGAATGGCTCTGCAGCTACTAAAAGTAATTTGGTGTTGGGAAAAATGCTGTTTTTTTCCGCCCCGATATGTTTCTCTGGGGAAATGGCTGAGTCACTTGTCAACAGTAAGGAACCCTCTCTTTTGGGTTTCAGAGTTGAAGAACTGACTTAGAACTTTAATTTTTTAACTTTAACTGGTGTAACATATCGGAATCAGAGAGATATCTGCAGCTAGTAATCGTCATCATCCTCTTTGGGGGGCATCGGCAGATCCCTTAACATTCGCAGTTCCTCATCCTTGGCGATCGGTGCATAGGGTGGCGCCTGGGCTGGCATCGGAACGATTCGTAGATTGGGGTCCCGAAATATCTCCTGTGCCAGCTTGAGGAATGGGTTCTCCAAGTTGTATCGGAGTTTCACGGATAGTAGAAACTCCACATTAAAGTTCCAGAGCTTGATGCTGTCCTTAAATAGGTCGAACTTATTGGCACATATTGCAACTACCATCTCTGGACAGACGCGCATCAGATTGTTCACCAACTTGGGGACAGCATTGTAGCTGGCGGTTGAGGACCCATCGAACAAGATGATGGCACAATTGACATGGTTATAGTGCTTCTCCTGATTGGTCTCCCAAACCTTGAAGCAGATGGGCCCGCGGTTGGTATAGATAGTCAGCCGACACTCTTCAGCGTTCCGTGTGGGTCTGTAAGTTGGGTCAAAACTTCCGGTGAGGAGGCTCTGTATGAGGCTCGTCTTTCCGCAGCCCGCATGGCCCATGATTAAGCACTTGAGTGTGGGTATATCCTTGCTGATCGAAGACATTTTGCTAGATCTCAGAGCTTGTTTTCTGATTGTTGATATATAAAGGAATGTCTATTGACATAAAAGTCAAAGGTAAAGAGTAAGGAGTCCTTTCTTCTTGGTTTCAGAGTTGAAGAACTGACTAAGAACTTTAACTTTTTAACTTTAACTGGTGTAACAGATTGGAATCATCTCTCTGCAGTTAGAAATCGTCATTATCCTCTTTGGGGGGCTCCGGCAGATCCCATAGCATTCGCAGTTCCTCATCCTTGGGGATCGGTGCATATGGTGGCGCCTGGGCTGGCATCGGAACCATCCGCAGATTCGAGTCACCAAATATCTCCTGTGCCAGCTTGAGGAATGGGTTCTCCAAGTTGGATCGAAGTTTTACGGATAGTAGAAACTCCACATTTGTGTTCCAGAGCTTGCTGCTGTCCGTAAATAGGTCGAACTTGCTGGCACATATTACCATTGCCATCTCTGGACAGACGCGAATCAGATTGTTCATCAACTTGGGCACATCATTGTAGCTGGCGGTTGAGGACACATCGTACAAGATGATGGCACAATGGACATGGTTATAGTGCTTCTCCTGATTGGTCTCCCAAACCTTGAAGCAGATGGGCCCGCGGTTGGTATAGATAGTCAGCCGACACTCTTCAGCGTTCAGTGTGGGCTTGTAAGTTTGCTCAAAACTTCCGGTGAGGAGCCTCTGAATGAGACTCGTCTTGCCGCAGCCCGCATGGCCCATGATTAAGCACTTGAGTGTGGGTATATCCTTGCTGATCGGAGACATTTTGC
>VNJO01005037.1:0-22709 GCA_008042535.1 Drosophila tani
CCCCAGTCGAAAATCCAACCATGTCCAAGGGTGGCTCGAAAACCACTTTTCCAGAGCTTGTATCTTCGTCGTATTTTCTTGTATCTCTCGGATGCGGGCGAACAATGCCCATTGTGGAGGGATTTTGCCGTTGCCGCTGGGCAAACGCCATTTGAAAAGTGTGTTTCCGATGTTTCCTATGCCTGCTATGTTTTCTATGGTTCATAGGCGCATAAATGAATAAATTAATACTGGCCACCATTCACGCACATTACACAAATTAATAAGCTAATCAGATGAAGTCGCTCCGATTGTTCAATGGAAACCGCCAGCAATTTTATGGCAATCGTAAAAACCAAAACGAAAATATATCGGGTAATCCAAGCCGCCGCCGCCGCGCCAAACTTATGGGGTTCGATGTGGATCCGTAACGCATTAGAGAAGGAGCTCCCAAAATCGGAATGCTTATGTAAGGCGAGCCGGAGTGTGCTGGCCATAGTGTCTAACCGATACGCGATATGCGAGGATATCTGATCTCCGGCCAGGCCGGCGAGTGCCATAAACAAATTGGCATCTAATCAAAATCACAGGGCACTCCATACACTTTGCCCTGTGAATCACCATCAATGGTAATTTGTGGATAGCCTCTAATGAGCTTAAATTAAAGTTGGGAATTGTTCAAACGAAATGTTAAACAGCCATAGAATTAAACAGACTAGAAATACAAGAAATAAATAACGGAAAAGCCACTTCCTCTCATTATTTTAAAGGAAGCTTACATGAACAATTTTAGCTCTTAATAAATTAAATCCAGAAAAACTAATTGCTTTGATTTATATAATAATTTCTACATTTTTGTGTGTTCTAGTGGGGAATGCTGAAAAAGTTGACGAATTGCCAGACTTACTTAGTTCAGTCCTTGAGAATATCAAAAACTCAATTTGCGTATTGAATTTCAGATTTGCCGTAAGGATCAAACCTTTTTGATTAATTATAATAGTATTTATTTTAACAAATTAAGCCTAGCATACAATGTTAAACTTATGATTAGTTTGCCGAGCATTAGCAGCGATGACCTTCGACTCAATAATAATCGTTTTTTTGACATCGTGACTAAAATCGCTTGAATATGCTCGATTTTTTAATAGGATTGAGTTAAAACCTACTGCACTCGAGTCGGTATTTCCTTAAAAAAAAACGACATTTTTTTTTTTTAATATGTAACATAATACAACAATATTGTACGTCGCATAAAGAAATGGACCTTTTTAAGATATTTTAATACCATCGTGATTCTCCCTTAATCTCCCTTAAATTTCCGCTTAATTTTATTCTTAGTACCAATTAAATACCATGATTAAAACATTATTTCGTTGTCACATTTAAAGCCAAGATGGTAAGTTTTATTAAAATTAACTAATATGTCACATTTTAAGGGCTTGAAATTATTGCTTTTCAGCCAGGATATATACATAAATACAAAAACTACTTGGATTTTACGAAAATCAACCTAATTTAATTTAAATTTGTGAAGTATGAAGAATAATAAGAGGAATATACATATATTAATGAGCATAATTACCAAGAAAATAGGTATTCAAGGTTTTTTTCTCTCGTAAAATAATGTTTTACAGTATACATATATAATAAAATAAAAAGGCAACTTACTCTAGTTTAATAATAATAATAATAATAATCGATTATTCACTAATGCCCATGAAATGTAAAAAACAATTATCAAATCTTTTGCCAACTAAACCAAAGATAAACTAAATTTTTAATTGTATGCAATTTTTCTTGGATTTGGTAATGGCAATTAAATACAAATTCGCAATTCAATACATTCATGAGCCAATTAAAATTATCCCATAAATCGAATTTCTAGTGTTACCTAATTACAGTCGATGTAAACTTTCCCCAACAAGTAAATGTAAGCTTTTATTAATACAATTTCGTATTAATCTTAGAAGGAAAGCTGTCTCCGCCCATTCCAAACAATTTGCTCGTGCTGTAAACAATTTGTATTGACTTAACATTTAGTGTTTTGGCCGAACGTCTAGGCAAACACTGACGTAAAGGCCAGGATGGAATTACACAAGTATATAGCAGAATCGAGTGCAGTTGAGAATAAATAAACAAACGGCAACTCACATGCAATGGAATTCCGGCAATAGGCTTATTAAAGTCAACAAAAAATTAGTATTTAGCCGAGTAATTTGATTACCTCAAATCAAAGGCAATTGTCTAATTGAATACGGCTTATCCAAGGGAAAATGGCTCAAGACACCAAGGTGGGAGGTGGACCCGTTCGACCTTTTGGCCATTTTTAGGCCGAGTTGGGCATTAAATTAGCTTTAATCGCTTTAGCACGATCGTGAGACAACATGTCGTCAATTATATCTACGATGATCAACGTGCCCCTGTCCTCCGACTCGGAGAGTCTTCTGTAAACAAATCTGCGCACAATTCGCTGCATTTGCAGATATTTCTGGGGCCCGGCATGTTGCTGAGACTGGCACATTTGTCGTGGACCGGTTGCCGATCGCCGATCCCCGACCATCCTGTTCCCCCTCCGGGGATCTCCTCCTGCCTCCACCCTCCGCAGCCGAACGTGCTGATCGTGCGACTGGAGAGGCTGCTGCTGCTGCTGCACACAATGGAGCAGCAACCAGAGAATGGCCAAGGGGACTGTGACCAGGGACCGAAAGCGTTTAAGATTTACGTTCAGTTTTGATCGGAGCGGACCTCCCCGAGTGTTGTATTAATTTTACACGGCCAGGGCGACTCGACGAGGGGGCAGGGCACCGGGATCGAACCCGTACTTGGGCGCCATTTTAATGCAAAAGTTTTAACACCTGAGTCGAGCACATTTGTTGCCATGTTCGCATTCTTACAACTTGATCTGGGCCTGCCTGGACATCTAGATAAGGATTGGAGCTCCGCGACACTGGATTGCTTGTCCGTTGTCCGTTGTCAGTTGTTGGTTTTCAACATCAACATCTTGTCCCGCCCGAAACCCAAGTTCCCGGGTTCAAGAGTCACCGGGCGCAGTGCGTCACTCGACTACGAATTGGGTCAGTTTTTTATGCTTTTCCATTGCTGATTAGCGACTCTCCATGTGTCCATGTGTCAGCACATGCCAAAGGTCTGAGGCACAAATAAAATCGCTGAGCCATGGAGATCCGACCACAACACGATAAAATAGAGAACAAAACGTAGGATGAAAAGCGCAGTGTAAGGAGCCGGACGAAAATTTCAAAAATACTTGTGTAAGTCACGAAGCGAAGACTCCGCGAGTTTGTTATGCAGATTTCTAGTTGAGTTCTTCTTGGGGTTTTTTCGTTTTGTAAGAATGCCTTCGGAGGGGGAACTGAACTTGGAATGCCGATTCCGAAAATCTTGAATGAAACGATTTGGTAATTAAAATGCTTCCATAGACAAAACAAACTCCACTTCCATTGGTCCGGTTTCCACTCATTCAGTTCTGGAGAAACTTGCAAAATTAATGAAAAAAGCAACGAGGTATTGCATTTCCTAGGGAACAAAACACATTTTCCACTTGTACAAATATTTATAGTGTAACCGCAGACAATCAGCTGTTCCAGGGATCCCATATCTATCGAACTGAATCGATCGTAAATCACACAAAAATTGTGTGTTTCTTTCCAGCTGAGCCCCGCGACACATTAACCAAATATATTTAAACATATACAAAAATATCGGAGACAGCCATTTTATGGCCCGAAGATCGTTAAAGTGCGCCCGGCCAACTACTGTGCTGCTGGCTTCATAAAAAATATGAACATAAACTTGGGCAAGGCCAGAGGGAATACTCCGAATATATATTCGGAGAGCGAAGCCAAACAAAGACTTGGACTGTGGCCTATGTGGGCGTCGGGTCTTGGGTCTTGGCTCCCCCGATAAAAAATCGAAAATAAACCGACTCAGAAAGTGCACTTGCAACATCATTACGATTGAGCCGATTATGATGACCACCGGGGATGGCGAGAAACGGTTCGTTTATGCTTTCATTCTTGGGAAAAATTATGCGGAACCTGTGTTTGTGTTCCAGGCACGTGCCGATCGGCGAGTGATACAGCCGGAGGTCGGACTCTAGCGTGGAGAGGGGAGCATCGCCATGGTGACCTCAGCAAAACAAACATTGGTCAGGAATTTCATTAAAAGGCAAAGCCGAAGCCGAAGCCGAAGCCCAAAGGCATCTGTGTGTTCTCTTGGTAACCAGTTCCAGCACCAGCACAAGCAGCACCCAGCACCACCCACTCCAACCTGCTGGCTGGCCCACCCATCGAGCGAAGTGTGTCGCCTGTCACTGCGAATGAGCATCAAAACTCTCTGGCCGGGATGTGGGGTAGCCTTCTGAGTGGATTGGATCGCATCAAAGTGAGCGGGCGGCGGGTGGCCGGGGCGCGGGTTTACCTGTGGGAACGACTCTCTAATTAATTTAATTATGCGCTCTCGACTAGCGAGTGTCAAAACGCGCCACAGCCAAACATCCAAATTAAATATTCCCGCCTCAGTGGGCTCTAATCAAATGCGCCCTCAAGTATGCAGTGGCAACATATGCTATTACCCGGTGGCCCAGCAGGACGAAAAGGGTATGATCGACGAGAAGAGGACCACGGCTAGCCAGAGAAATTATTTTCATCTTTATATTCTTATAGCTGTTTTATTAAAAGCTGTCGATGCTTTTGAACTTTGTCTTAAAGGTTTTCGATAAGTTAGTTTATTTATCTAGTTACCAACTATTTCTATGATACTCGCAAGATGTAGAAAAAATTATACACATATATACATTTTTTAATCAACAATTTGCAAAATATTATCCTGAGTGCCCCAGAAATCACTAGGGAGATTTGAAACCACTCCTAAAAGTGTCTAAAAGAATGCAAGCAAATTTTTAAGGCACCACATTTAGTGCAAATATGTTTTCCTTTTATGATAAAACATTGTGAAGTATAGTTTTTGACACATTTTAGGAGATTTCAAAACGCTTGTGATTTCTGCAGCATCACCGAATATTTATAAAACCTACATATGCAAGTAACATTATAAATATAGAATTACTAGGAAGCTATTCTCATAAAGGAAATATAATTAATTTTACATTATCGAAATCACAATTAAAAATCTCCATAAAAGTTCCAAATAAACTTTTAGTGATACGAAATTAAGGGTAAATTTGTTTTTAAACCAGTGATGTCCACACAAATACAATGACATGTGACTTGCATTTGTGTGCGTAAGAGAAAAACGAAGTTGGCTTCGTGCGAGACGTTTTGATGCTTTGCACTGTCGAATTCCACGAAGCGACCGAAACGACGCGACCGAAACGACACGAAGACGCTTGCCGACGCCACACGACCGTTTACACTGTCTGTGTAGTGGCAGAGAGCCGGCAGAATTTTTGCCAACCACAAGAGGCGGGCGCTTGGACATCACTGTTTTAAACCGATGTAAAATTTTGTAGCATAGTTTTCAGAGCCTTTCTAAGCGATATAAAAACCCTAGATATTTTTTTTATAACCTTTTTATATTGGTAAGACTTTATTTACTAAAGAAATGTCAATATTTAATGGGTATCTCAGGGTCTTTAGCCTGCTTTTACCGTTCCGCCAATTTAGTTCCGGTGTTTTTTGCGTTAACCGTTGCCAGGCCTATGGAATTGGGTTTTCAACAACTCACCCCGGCCGAAAAGCCAGCATTGAGGCATCGCTGACAAATTGAATTTGTAAACTTGCCCGGCGACAACAACAAATCATTGGAGACCCCCAGGGATGCTGTTTCGGTTGCCATATCCGCACACGGACTTGGACGTGGACATGGAGGTGGATGCTGATGCTGATGGTGATGGTGATGGTGATGCCGATGCCGGTAATCCTATACTTATACCCTATCCATGTTACGCTCCTCTGGACGGACTTTCTAACTCGGTCTCAGTTCGCCGGGTTCTCTCTCAGCCAGCCAGCCCGCCAGCCAGCCAGCCTCCCCCGTCAAGCTGTTGCGAAAGTGATGTGAAATCGTAGACCCGGTTTTTGGGCGGTTGGGGGCGTGTCGACGCAGTCGGAAAAATAACACACAATTATTAACACTTATTAATGTTGAGGTTTCCATATATACATATATATATATGGCACCCCAGGGCTTAAATTAAAGTCATCCCGAGTGCCAAACAGCTGCCTCAAGTGCCGCACTTGAGCTGATCGGCGATAAACATCCATACATAGTAGCCGAGGGGGTTGCAACCGGGGCTTGAGTGGGGTTGGGCTCGAGGTTGGGGGTTGGCTTTGTCGCTGTTTAAGTAGTCATTAAGATCTGAGTGTGGATAAGATTTTTTCACAGCTGGCAGTCCTGCCGGAGGATTCGCCTCCCCTGGCCGGGACCAGTGCCTCGCAATTAGCCAGCCACCTTTGACTTTGGCCCAACTTCTTCCTGCTTCCTGCATTCGGTTCACTCGGGGCCAAGCTATTGACAGCTATTGTCCTCTAATTAAACAACAATGTTGACCTATTCTCAAGATGTCACGGTTCGGGTTCAACGATTGCCAAACTTCCCTTTTGGCTGGAAAAATCCTTGCGAATTATTTACACAATTTTTCGGAAAATCGGGTTCTTTGTTTGTTAATTAAAAACTTTGATTGCCGGCAGCAAAGCAACCCCCGACGCAAGTACTTTGCCTGCGTAACCCTTTGAGTTTATCTCCGATAAAGAAGTTGCTCGTTAAATCTTTTAAATTTTCTTCAGGTGTGCCTCAAACCCTTAGTCCCAACCCTTCCGAGGACAGTTGGCGGAAAACGAGAGTTTCATTGTTAATTAAGATGTAGGAAGGACAGGGATTGTGCCTGATAAATATGAAGGAATTATGTGAGAATTAATGAAGTAATACTGTAAAAATTAAATATGCGTTTTAATAAGCTTGTGGTAAGAAAACAGTATGGGTTTTATAGGAGTTTGGCAGATATGTATAGAATAAGATAATATATATAAGCCGATCGAGGGAATCACTTGGGACCGGATTAAGCAAGATTATTATTATCAAAAGATGTACAAATTTTTAATGTTTCGGACATATCGACGCAGATCCAAAATGACAACTTCGATTATAGTTATAGCTATATCTCTTTAGGAGATTATATCTAAGCACATATGTATAAATGTACATATTTTATAGGACATATTTATTCTTTAAAAACAAAGTTACTGATAGTTAGAAAAAAACGTCGTGTGTTTGAAGATCAGAACTGTATAATCAAATCTTAGCAGGAGAAGAAAATTGAAATACTTAAAATAATTTCGAATAAACTTATTATAAACAAGACATGTTTCGAAAATCAGGAGGAAAACAGTCCATGTCAAGCTGGACCATTTCCAAACTATATTTGGAAGGAGGACTATGTCTAGAATCAACAACCATTTCTT
Organism: Drosophila tani; assembly: GCA_008042535.1. Lineage (NCBI taxonomy): Eukaryota > Metazoa > Arthropoda > Insecta > Diptera > Drosophilidae > Drosophila > Drosophila tani. Next base: position 7,416 of record VNJO01005037.1, read on the forward strand.
TGGTCACCTCAGTTAAAGGTAATTGAGCTTTATCAGTTGGAAGCGGTTTTATGAGTAAAAGAAACAAAAGCCCTTGCCCAAAGGGATTGGTAGTATTTCTCACCAAATCACCAAAATAAGTTTTCTTTCAAACCGTATTTGATTAATTAATTTATTTTGTATAGACTAAATAAAACTCCGTTTCATAATCAAATAAACCAAACTGAGAACTGAGAACTGAGAACTGAGATCTGACCCCGTGAAAATTGACTCCGAATAGGCTATGAATTTTCTGTTGGCATACGTCTAGGACTCTGTTGACCCACACCAGGCATATTATATTATATATTTCGTAGTTAACCAAGCCAAATTTAAACTTAAAAATCCGTACCGATTCCAGTGGACATAGTGGAGGATAATGTCCAATCTGCAGGATGTACCGCTCGCCAATCAGGAAGGCCTGCCTATGGCTGACTCCGAGGAAGCCCCCGTGTCCAAGAGCAGTTCGCTGAAGCGCTTCTTCAAGCTTAGCAAGAAGCCGGCCCTGAAGGAGACCGCGGAAAAGCGGAGCGAGACCTCCTTAGAGGGTGACAACAAGGAACTGGGCAAGTCCAACACTTTGAGTCGTTTCTTTGCTCGAAAAAAGGCGCCTCCCAAGGATGGGCACGAACAGTCGAGCTCAGGGGGCATCCCTATCGAGCAGGAAAAGCCTCTGCCCAACCCGAAGACCGCGATTAAGCCATCCATGTCGACCTACTGGAAGCGGTTGTTCCACCTTCACAAGGCCCAGAATCAGGAAGCGGGCACAGGGGAAGACAAGGGAGCCGTCAACGGGCCGGAGGAGGTCCACGAACTGCAGTTGGTGCAGAACGATCCGGAGACCCCGGCCACGGACTTGGAGCAACCTGATCTCGATCCGAACAAGGAGTCGCAGCCGCAGACGGTCTCGAAGAAGAGCACCGCCGGTGAGCAGACTCTAAGCCCCTTGAAGAGCGGCCATCGTCTCGCCGTGGAGTCAAAGGATGGGGCATCCGATCAGCCATAGGACGCAGCCGGACCAGTGCCTGGCAATCGGTTGCGGAAAGGTTCCATAACACAGTTCTTTGCCTGAAGAAGAGACTCAAAGAATTTCCAACACTACTCGAAGACCAAACACATTTCTGCATTAATTCCGAAAATTGTAATTGCAAGTTTCTCTCGAAATATACACAAACACTCACTCGCTCACTCACTAAAAGGCATGCATATTTATTTATATCTAGTAATATGTAGTATCCAGTATAGAATTACCCTACAATCCCAAGCCTACATTAGATCTTCAAGATAAGTAACGCCATAAGATTTTGTTGCATTCGAAATTTTCGGCTGGCTCCAGGCTCTCTTTTGTTATAAAGCCAGCTAGAGAGCGAACTATAGTCTCTCAGCGATGCTCAAGCATCCTAGATCCTTACGTATAGAAGCACATTACTTACACATAGAATCACATTATTATTTTGGATTCTTAAGCTCTCAACTTTGTACGATTTTTGTCCCCAGCAGAAAAATAGCTGCATATTGCAAAGCAAATATATGGCTGTTTGGCATCCTAGTGATTATATTGGTCTTCGGTGTTGCTGTGGAGCATTGGTGCCCAGGAAATATATAGACATTTGTGTGAGTAAGAAATAGAACAAGTTAAACGTTTTTGTTAATGGCATACACAATACCTATGACTCTATAAAAGCCTAAAATTATTTTCAAAATTACAATGCTAAAGCACTGGTGCATTGCTTACATTCTGTGCGTGTGCCGGCAGAGGCTAGTCAGAGCAATTAACTGGACTTGCGAGCCAGGACTGCTGTAAAGTAATTATCACTTGTGTATCATATCGAATCCCTGACCATTTCCCGAGCTCAACAGAATCCGCCTCCGTTAGAGGCAGAGATTCCCCCTTGCGGCCGATGGCGAACCACAAACTGTGCCAACTGTGCAACACTTGGACTTGGGCAACTGGCAACTGGTAAATGGTAAATGGCAACTGGCAACTGGCAACCGAATACCCCTGGCTGGCCTATCGGTTACATTTACACCATATGTGGCAGCCCTAAAGTTGCCGGGGATCGGTTTCATCGCTCAGACCTTGGCCACATTTAACTTTTGCGCTGCTTCTGTTCAACAATTGCGAGCAAAGTAATAGCAAGGGAAAATGCGGCAATAAAGCGGAAAAAATTACAAAAAAATGGCAAATAGTTGATTATTTCCGTTAAACTTAATTACGGCAAAAATTAACGACAAGGCCGAACAGAGAGGCGGGAAGTACGAACGTGGTATACAGTTACTGCTGCTGGGCGAAAGCTGAAACGAGACCAACTGTTGATGGGACAAGTTCCGCGAGCAGAGGAACAGGTGCGATCTGCAGACTGGGACCGGAATCGCTGGCCTTATCGAAATCGGAGGATGGAATGGCCTAAGCCTCCTCTTCCTCCCTTTCTCCCTTTCTCCCTCAATCCCTCGATCCCTCTCCGGCTCTCAGCACTTTCATCTCTCTGATTCCTGCTCCTTTCAAGCGATCCCGAATATCGAATTTCGCTCTGCCGCCTCGCCAATCAATGGACGAAATGTGAATGATTTGTTTGTTGGCATTTTGGCTGCCAATTGTCCGGAGTCCGGAGGCTGCTACTGCCACTGCCACCGCTGCTGCACTTTCCCAAGCCCCGAAGAATGGATGGAAAAATGTGCAACGAGGAAATCTGATATTTTTTTTGGTTGCTTAGTTGGTGAGACAGCCTGGAAAATTGCTAGGGACGAGGCCGAGGCAGGCCAAAATAAATTCGTGGTAAAATTATGGAAAAATCGAAGAAAAACTGTCACGACTGCTAACGAGTAATGCCATCCGCGTCGAGTCAAAGGTCGCCCAAATTTGTCTCAGAAAAAACCGCTTAATTGGTAAGGGGTAAGGGGTTGGGTGGGTTTCGATGGGATGGGGTTACCCGGAGGGCAGCTGCCTGTCTGCGCCTTTGACTGACAACAGCCACACCTAAGTAAACCCAGTCGCAGAATGGAGGAACCCCGGCAGGAATCTTATCGTGCTCCAAGCTGTCTGCCACTTGATTACACCGGAAATGAGGCGCAAGTTCTGTTTTCACAGGCTGCGACCACTTGACCCCGCAACCCGCTGGCAGTGACACCGTAAGGGAGAAGAGAATCAAAGCGAACCGAATTGGATACCGGGAGGAGCACCCCTTTGCCTCCTCACCTTCTACAGAATGTTTTACATCAATTTCTGGTTAATGGCAGGGGAGTGCCGCCGCAGCATCACACTTACCCCGGACTGTCAAATAATTATGACAAGTTCATTTCGTCGCACTTTCGCCCATTTGTTTGGCTCCCATTCGACATCTATTTTTTCCCGATTTTACCCAGAATTCCTGTAAGCGAAGGCAGCCCCGGGAAAGAGCTCGGATCCGGCCCCACCGTACCAATTACCGAAGCGTTGTAAGATTCTCCGACGCTTTTGATGTGACAGATGCGTGTCCGTGCCGCCGTTAAGCTGTATTGCTCCATCTATATGGACTTGCTCTATATACATTTGTTTAAGAAAACATATCTCTATAGGATTTGTCAATAAAGCAGCTTGATGTGAGCCATTTCTGAAACTACTCGAAAGTATGCTAGGAATATGACTATTAATTGTTTAAATGAACTCGAAAATTAAATTAATTACTTTGATAAATGTATTTCATTTTGTACATAGCAAAGTACGTTTTTAGGTAAATATATTTACTTTTTACCCTTATAATATTTCAATATTTTGATAAAAAATGTCACTACTAACTGCAACAAGCAAATCCTTTGGATACTTCTGACAAATCTGATACAAATAAATTTGGATAAATACCTTTATTGCACGTCAAAGAAAATTAGAAACAAAAATTGCTAGGGTCAAAGACTCTCAAGGGAAGTATAAATTGGTTGCTTATATTAACTCTAAATAGATTTACATGTGATGATAATTGCAATTAAAATATATATTAAGGACATTAGGTTATTTCGCTTGTTAATGTGCCAATGTTAAGTTTGTACCCTCCAAATACAATTATCTTGCATATATGTAACATATTGTATCGATTGTGTGATTTTCAATATATTTTTAAATCAAAATGGCTTAAAAAACAGAAATCAGGTGACACAATACCTTTCAAAATGATTTTACTATAGACACTTCCTAAATGTTACCTTTACTAATGATACCTTTATAATATAAAATGAAATGTGGAATATTAAGTGTATTTTTTTCATCACAAGAACTTTAAAATCATTTATGCTATAGTTCCCAGGTCTAAACACTTCGATCTACTACTCAACATCCATTAGATCGTTGCTCTGGTGACGGCAGCCGATCATCCGATGATCCATTCCGCATAATTATTCACCAAAAGGTGCCCCGGCAAAGAGTTGCGTCCTATATTTGGGTTAGTTTTGGCTATCTATAGACCAGCTTCAGCTCAAAATATGCTGTCGAAGGTGACAATTGATTGCGCACAGACCTTTGGTGGCTGGTCCGGGACTATTTCGGGCACTGCCACCATTCAAATTTAGACCAAGAGACAACAATGAGTCACGAGGCTCTGGAGGCAGACAAAGCAAATCCCTGGCAAAAATGGCCACAACAAGGTACAAATATTTGCAATCATTAGAGGGCATTAGAGATGAAAATCGTGAGGATGAGACTCGCACATCCATCCTCCTTCCATCCATCAGGCAGGTTGCTCTAATTTTCCGTTCCACTTCTTCATCATCTGAGGACAGGCGACATAAAACAGGATAAAATGGACCAGCGGCGTCGCCAGTTGAGCGGATTATGGGCAAAACTGGAACAAAGGAGGTCGGAAGCGAGGGCCTAAGGGATAAACCTCCTGCTCCGACATTTTCTAGTGCTGTAATTCTAGCATGATGCATGCAAATTTATGCCATATATATTCTGTGGTCGGATATGACGTCACAGTCAGGTCACAAGGACGATGTTAGCGGAATTATGTCAGGCGAAAAGCAAGCGATAAGCCTTCTGAATATGTTAAGATTTAATAACAAAAATGTAGGGTTAAGGAAAGCAAGCTTTTAATTGTATTTAATTAATTCTTAAGAGGATTTTCAAGGTGCTAAGAATGCAATTTTTAAAATAGGTTCCGATTATTGGGTTCTGCTCAACAATTGATAGATATTTGTGGTTTTTATTCAGTGTGATTTATTATAAGGAAGTACCCCCAATCAAGGGAATCATCATCATCGAATGCCAAACTCGTGCCAGTCTCCAGAAAAGAGCTCCGAATTTGTTTATTGACTTTGTCTCGACCATGGCTACTGGAATCTTGCTCAGCTCAGCGCTGGCGGAGCTTTCGAGTAAACAAATAAACAAACAAACAAGTTTATTTGGAGCTCCGTCGATCCAGAACAGTGCCTCGATCCCGGACAGGAACAGGTAGAGGCAGAGGAGTAGATCCAGCCCAGGAAAGGAGATAATATAGACGCACTTCCCGTGCCACGCCCCAGACAAACATTTGCCACTTAAGCCGGAGGACAAAGCGGATTATCAGCAGCGAGGAGATGGGCAAGGGATTCCGAGGGACTCGTAGATTTTACAGATTTTGTAAAAATGTCGCCCGAGGACATTTGCACCGGGACACAATAATGAGCACTGCTCCAACGGGAGAGGGGGCAGCATTTAATTTTAATTTTCCGAGCAATCCCAGGGCTTGGCTGAAATGGAGCAGCCAAGCCAAGCCAAGCCGCAAACGAGAAACGAATTACAAAAAATGTTCGTTGAAAACCCGCAGAGCCGAAAGTCCTGCGGGCAATGCAAACATACGGGGAAGAAGCAGTAGGGCAAGGGGCTGAAAGGGGGGCGCTGAAGGACCCCGGGTCCCAGGACCCGTGTACCCCGCCCCTGTCCCGCTCCTGCCCTGCATTGTTTGTTGTTATAATGGCGAACGAAAAGCGCAAGGCATCTGCTCGGCGTTGTCCTTTTGTACATTTTGCTGCTGCTGCTGCTCCTTTCTGACTACTCAAATTTCAATGAAATTATCCTCACGGCATTCGTCTCTCTCTCGCACTGTGTATCCCTCTTCTATCCCTCTCCCTCTTCTGTGCGCTCAACAATGCCGAACATATAAATTTTTTCGCTGAAATTATTTGCTAATGGCTTCGGCAAACGCGACTCGTCCTCTTTTGCATTTACATTTATGAGATTTTCGTGCTGTGTCTCCTCTCCGCCGATGCTGTCACATAGATACCCGAAAAATGGCGGCAGTTGACGCTTTTTGTGGCAGCGCTTTTGGCTTTCTGCCTTTCGTCCTTCCGCCCGCCATCGATGGCAGCCATTTTGGAACATTGTGTGTTGTCCGTGACAACAACATCGCAAATTGCTTCGCCCAAAAACTTTGCTCAAATTTCGTCCTGGAGCGTTGTGAGGGAGCTGCCAGGGCAACGGCAGCACAGACAGGAACTCACTAAGAGCCAACAGATGAAATCCGGGGAACAGAGACAGAGACCTGACTGTCAATCAAAGAGGTATTCGCCAGAAACAGAAATCCCGATCTGGAGATCTAGCTCCTTCAGTTTCAGCCCTTGACCTAGTGCCTTCTCGAGCTGATCCTTTTTGCGGTTTTATTTCTGGTCAAATGATTCCCACTCGATCGACAGGATATCTCTCTCTGCCTCTGTCTCTGTGGCCTTTTGTGCGCACTTAAGCTGAAAATTCCCTTTTGACTACTGTCTGCGCATTGTGTCCTGCGTTTAAAGGATCAGCACTGGGCAAATGCGCAGTAGCATCTTTGATTTCTTACAGTTCACTGTACAGTGAACAGCCTATCTCGCCCGATCATCGGCTACCAGTCTACCCGGAGCTAAAAACTCGCATTAAGGGATCGCAATTATGACTACTTGATGCGGAAAATATGATCGGGAGCACTCAGAGTCAGAAATCAGGAGTCTGGTGAGTCCATACTGTTGGATTTGGCTTTGATTAAAGCGGATTTAGATTTTAAAGGAATGCGTGGGTTATGCAATGTCTGTGTGGTCCACGAAATAAATATATCCAAGATAGGAATCGAAAACTTTAGCTGTTTTTATCATGAGAATGAAAGTAGTGGAATAAAGTAAAGGGTTTTATCTAGAGCTGATTTATAATAAACCGCTTTAGAGTGCAGGTATTTGTTGTTTACATTCAAAATTTTATACAAATATATTTTAGATTTTGGCAAATTCTAAATTTATATTTATTTAAGTTTTTTTGTTAAATAAATAATCAAATTACGAGGAGAACCTTCTGAAAAAGTAAGCTTTGAACTGAGTTTTTTGAGATAATCGATTTCCGAGATCACAATAGAATTAATAGACTGGGAAAGCATTATAATATTTATTAAAACTTCGCAGGATAGTGATGGTTACTATTTAAAACTATATACATATATCTACCTGTTTCTACCCTAAGTAGGCCCTAAATTATTTAGTTATCTGAATGGAACTTTTTCAATTTCGTAATAACTTATAGCTGTTTTAGGAACATACATACATATTAATAGTTAGTAAATCACAGCTTTATCGAATTTTGGGAAGATCTGTAAAGCTTGGTCAAATTCGGTTGACTATATCCTGGTGGTGCTTTGGAACTATAACAAACATGAGCTTTAGATTTCAACTTCCTTTCCTGTTATTATAATGATAGACTTAAACATATAGTTCTCTCTTGATATAGATATATGTAAGTATATTTAAAGAAAACCGAATATTTTAAAACCCTTTTCACATCCACTCACTTTGTAGTAATCCAGCGTTGAGAAGTTTTGATAGCACGGTACATTATACAACATATTCCAAGTGTTGTGGCTGGTGTGGTCGCTGCTCCTGCGACTCGCGATTCCTGGAACTGTCAATCCTGCGGCTTCCACTGGAAATGTCAGATGGCGCACGGGAAGAGCGTCATTGCCACGAGAGGGGGATCTCTACTTTTTTTTGGAGAAATAAGAATTCTACACGCTCGAGGGGCACACACCGATCCAATTGGGATAATTTCGAAAAGTTGATTGCTGATTAATTTATTAATTCAAGCCCATTCCGTTTTATTGCACGAGGCGCGCGACACCAGCGAGTGAGCGATGGATGGGCATTAAATTGTGTTAAGTGAGCAGTTCCGTTACGCAAATTAATTTGGCACAAATTAATTTGAATGATGTGAATTGTTTTTTTCGGTTTTCGTTTCGAGCGCTGAGCCGACGGGTAAAAGCTCTGGCTGTAGTAAATGGTCGTCCGCGAGTGTTTTGTTTTATTTAAACATTTGTGTGTCAACTGATTCCAGCTCGGGATTCCAGCCCAGCCAGCCCGTCCGGAAAGCACTCATCGCCGAAAAGCACTCATCTCGGTCGCAAAGCTGTCGACGTCGTCGCCATGCGCTCGCCGTCTCGCTGCCTCTCCGTCGCACTCCCACCCCCAAACCCACCTTTTCCACGAGTCACTCGATCATCGTTGCTCTGCTCTGTTGCCATCTCGCTCCGAGCGCTGCCTGCCCTTCGGCAGTGCTGCGCTCTCGCTCGCACCTTAGGGCGCTGCTTCAGTCGGTTTTGAGTGAGATTCTCTGGCTGGCTTTTAGGGCGGCGCATCAGGATTCGCCTTTCACTCCACTCTTCTGCTCGCTCGTAACGGAACATTTCAAGCAGGACCAGGTACAGATACACAGGCGAGGTGGTAGGCGCCTCAGGATACCTTTTTCACTCAAAGGCTTCGTCGAGGAACTGCTTCAAAAGCAAATATAACTGTCGCAGTCGCAGCAAGTTGGCAGGGCTGTTTATTTGAAAATTTCAAACATTATTTTTAAAATAATGTCCTTTCTGATTAATACTCGTAAGCTTAAAGTCTTAACATCGGGTCATACTTACATATATTTTTTTACAATAAATTTCAGGACAATAATTTAAAGAGAAACGCAACAAAAATATTTATAAAACAACAGAGTTATCATTTAAAATTAAAAAGTTTCAAAAATTCAGTAAAAAACTTTTTTTTTATTCTATTTAGTGTACAGCCAAAATGAACTAATAATTAAGTTTTTACGAAATTTCACTTGCATTTTGATCTATAATTTACACAATTTTGTTGAACTATTTATATTAGTATATATAATTGTCAATACTAAAACCTTTTTTTCAATTTAACAATAGATTTCTTACAAAATTTAGTTGCCAGTCTAGTAACGGAACATTTGCCAAAAATAAATTTACCACGATTTCCAGGCAAGTTGGCAGCTTGGTTCGCTTAATAGTAGGGCTTCCTGGAAGCCTTTTTTGTGTCCCGGGGACCTTCCACGAACGGTTCTTGGTCTCCCTTTTTTCCGGCCCTCTGGCTAACCCAATTTGGCAACACTTGATTGGGCGCCAGGCGAAACGTCGACTCGCATTAGTCTGGCCAATTTCGGGATGTTACGGACAGCTCCAAGCCGCTGGTCTTTAGCCAAAAATCACAGCGCAGACTAGGAGACATAAGGCATAATTTTGTCTCCTCTTTGGTTGCCTTTGTTTCGGCAAGGGGTTTTGTTTTCTTATTATTATTATTATGTGCTTTTTTTTTGGACTGGCGTCTGGACGACGACGACGATCTTGGAGCAAGTTATCCCTGCACGCCCCAGTGCGTCGCGACAGTTGTTAACGTGTTTAATTAGCCCTGCAAATTCAATGAATTGCGACAGTAACAGTTAGGCTTAACAACACACTCCAGCCCCGCTCCCGCTCCCGCTTCTTTTGGGGCACTCCCTTGCCAAATATTTGTGCAGCCATTTTGAAATGTCCTGCTCCTGCTCCTAGTGCTGGTGCTGCGGGGAATCCTCCCCCGTCGACTGGCGAGGATTTTCGGGCGCCTGCGCACCAGAAAGCACTCAATTGGGTATCTTGAGGGATGAGGTTACCACCGGGTTGGTGTTGGCAGGGCGTCCACAAGGCGTGTTCCTAGTTCTGCCCAACTTTAAGCTGCGAACTAGAGTGCGGCTTTAAATTGGTTTCTGGCTGGCGGAAGGGGAAGCAACTTTCCCTAATGAGTTAGATAAGATGGGCTCGGCTAGATTGGTATACAATTTATGGCAGAGGGAAATAATTAGTAATTCGCCAAAGCCTTCAGCCTTCAGCCGGAGGCAAGTTATAATTGAGCAACATAATTGGACAATGCAGCGGATACGTCCGAGTATAATTAGATGGATTTCGATGCCCCAAATGCATGTGTGAATTCGTTGTATTATTGATGGTTTGAATGCTAATGATACAGAGAAAGAAAACGTGGTTAGATACTAACTTATATATCAAAAATATATTTTTAAGTTGAAATACTAAGAGAAGGTAATGCAAAGCCCATAATTGATAACTCTCCAGGTTCCAATATTTATATAAATATTTAAACCCCTTACAAGATTTTGTTTGTGAGTTAATTTTGGCATTATTTCTTTAAGTAAATATTAAAATTTAAAAATGTTACTAATTTTTTAAAGCTTAAAATTACACTTTTTGTATATAAACTGAGCGTTTGCTATTTTATAAAAAAGGAATAGCATTGGATAGATATTTGATATATGTAGATAAGAGGAATTCAAATTAAACTTAATTTGACTTAACTTATTCTTCTGATAAGTTCTTGTGAAACAATTATCTTTTGTACTATATTTCAAGTGGTTATTAGTGTCAAGGACTATAAATTAATTCCGAGTACTTAAGACCCTTTGCTCACGTCTTAAATCAATTACCATTAATTTGTATATTGAAAACAAAGCTAAACCCATTAATTTCTAATGTCTTTTCAATTTCTCCCCGTATATTTGTAAGCTCCGACTTTCCCCCATAGTTCCTCCTTCAATTGCCTTCAATTGGATTTACTCTCAATTCGTTTTCAACAACCATTTGTTTTTGTGGAACTGTCGGAGGAATATTTTCATTCATAAAGCTCGAGCGACGTCAGCTGGGTAATAGGATTATGCAGGCAGCACACGTGCTCAGTGTCAGTGGTCCCCACCTTCAACTCTGGCTCCGACTCCGGCTCCATCTGGAACTCTCCACCCCAAGCCTCTGATGGAAGCTTGAGGTTCAGTTGGCCAGTTCGAGTTAAGTGCAGAAATGCATCAGCAATCTCCGAACGCTGAACGCTGGGTCTCAAATGCTCGCTGCCTTTTTATTGCCTTGGCTCTTATTATTAGTGACGGATTTCCGAGTCATTAGACAAAGTTATGTCTTGGACCACCGCGTCTGTTTAAGCTACTTAAATGCGCCGCCCACAGTCCGAAGATTGGAGCTGGACCGAGCTGAAGCTGGACTGGAGTGGGCAGCAATCTCTCAAGGGGAGTGACTTGCTCATGTCGCAGTTGACAGGCATCGGCTTTGGGCCTTAAACAGCTCAGCATTTAATAAAGCAAATAAACTGATAAATGCCAGCGATTGTCGGGCCAAATGCGACGCATTAATATCGCTGGAGAAATGCTTTCTTCTTGGGGTAACTCTCGGACTTCCTCGAGATCTCGGTGTTCTTAGGGGGTCACCCACGCCACTTAAACACAAATCAATAACTTTATTATACGAAAACAAACGGAGGGGACCTGGGAAGCTGGATCCCTCTTGTGGCCTGTTTTACGAGCTGAAAAGCGTCTTGTTTAACTGCCCGTACAATGAGCACCCGCTGGGCGCGTTAAGAAAAAATCACTTGGCATCGGAGCTGGCGACAGTGAAGAGGAAGACCCCAGGGCCCGAGTCCGAGCCCGATCCCTCGCCCGAACCCTGACTCCATTGGGGACACAAAGGCGTAGGGTCCCTCTGCCTCCGGCATTATTTATGACCCACGGGTTCGGTCCAAGCGCCAGTTGACAGTAAGTCACCAGCGGGAAGAGCCGGCAGACAGCTGCCCGATGAGTCAGCGTCGAAAGGTGGTGGGTTTCCAGGTTTCCAGGGATTCGCCCAGCCAAGGGAGGCAACTGTTGGGTGGAAAAAACTCGAACAACTATCAACTGGGACACTGGCAAGCTTTAAAGTACAGAGTTTAATCATCTTCATTCTGTCTGGCGAAAATAGCTTTGATTTTCCGAGTTGATTCAGAGCTGTGACTAATTAAAGTCGATAAGAGGTATTCACTGCATTTTAACAGGCATAGGTAAAGAGATATTCGCTGCATAAGTAAATACGTAGTTTTTCACAGCTAAAGTACTTTAAGATTTTCAATCAAATTAATTTTAAGCACAAATCAATGTAATTAATTAAATAATAAAAGCCAAGTGAACCCAGATAACTGGCATTATGAATCATAAGCAATTGGATATCCGTTACATAAATATTTAGAAGCACAAAGAATCCCAATATCTGAGCAATATGTTTTGATAATGCGATTGCACCTGTTGATTTTACGCGCACACATGGAGGGCTTCGGGGCTGGAGGGCTGCCTCCGAGGAAACCCCTTTGTTTATCCCTAGGAGGCGATACGCCCCCCGTTGTCGTTATTATGGCGCTCGAATTGTTGCTATTGCTGCCCTGAGATTGTTGCTGTCGTCCACATACCTAGCGCCTCGAAGTTTATTGACTTTTTGTAGACATTCTCGTCTGTGGATTTGGCTGATGTTTCTTTTTTAGTTTTGTTTAGCCGCTGGCAATGTAAACGGCGCCAGATTTCGATTTCCAGACAGTCACCAGTATTCACCCCAACGACGTTCACACTCGCAACTGCTTATTTTCCGAAAGGGTCAAGTGTCAGGCAGCCGAGGTCCCAGCCAAAGGGAGGGGTTCTCGGAGAAGGAAAAGCAAATTACACAGTATAAATAAATAAATAACGTCTCGAGGAGCAACAGTCACACATCAATTTCGTTTTGGAAAAAGGGTTAATTGGGAGGTGGAAAATAATACAGTCCGGACAAGGAGAGATTATAGATAAAGGGAATGGGAGGAATTGCAATAAATTTAAAAGAACGTTTTGTAACGATGATAATAAGTATTATAAGTAGTATTTCCTTGACAAAGGCTTTCTTAAAAAAAAAAGCTTAAATTGTAAATATAAGTACGTAACGAAAATTCCGTTAACTTATCCTTAAGATATTGTTTTTAAAATTAACATTAACATTGACATGATTGTCAATCATGTTGTATATTTTTTAAATGCTAATATAATTAATTTTTACATTATAATTATGTGAAAATCCATTTTATGAAATTTGTGATTCAATATTATTAAAGGGCAAAGCTTTTCCTTGAACCAAGGTAAAATTCTTTAAAATTTGTCAAATATATTTTATATTATTATAGGCATTTTTTAAGGAAAAAGATTTAATTGTTTATAAGACTATAAACTTTTTTCTTTCTTTGTAAGCAGGTTTCCTTATTAACTTTAACTAATAAATATTTTATATAAAACTAAGGAAGACAGCTGCAGTAGAGTGTTTGCTTTGAGTACCAAGTATCTCACAGCTCGACTGTGGGCACTAAATTTGTTCGAAACGATTACAAGGATGACTTTAAAAATACAAATTCTAAAAGTAGAATAGGAATTACAAAACATAAAGGCTAAATTTTGGATTGCCTCAGCTAGAAACCATTGATTCAGAATCGACTAATCATCTTAGGTGAGTGCGAGTGCGAGCAAGATGAAGAGACAAGGTTGAAACTTTTTTTTAATAACTCTCATGATTATCATCCGATTGTGTTCAAATTTTCGGAGTACGTCTGCACAAATTTTTATTTTTACATAAGTTTCATATTACTTACATATTTATTTGCTTAACGAATTCAAGACTATAGCCTTTCTGTACGATTTTCATGATTTAAATTCCTTTAAACTTTTTTCAATAAATAAGTACCTGAAGCAACTCTGATTTGGCTTACATCTTTAAGTATTTGAGTAAATGGAAAGGAAATAAAATGATTAATTTTACTATAGTACGTCGCTGACCTGCCAACTGTAAAACACTTTCCAGCCAAACATTCCTCAGAAATTAGCCCGAAACCCTTTCCATAAAACCCAATCAAATATGTTAAGACTGACAATCTGCCAGTGGGACTGCACCACCCTCTGGAAAACGCACATCACGGGCATTCCGGCATACCGAGATGAAGCGATAAAGCCGCGTGTTTGATGACCCTGCCCTCCGGGACCCAACACTTGACCCATCATCTTGATGGGCCTCATCAGTGTCAGAGAGTCCGGAGAGTGGAGTCTCTGGATCTTGGCACGTGTAAACGACACCCAAATTAGACGGAGATTATTTTATGGTGCGTCTGGCTCTCGCCTTATCGCAGCTCTTCCAAGAATTCGGATAAGTCCGAGACTTGAGCTGATTTTTTTTAAAGGAGTAGCAGTGGTCAGTCATTTGATAAGCTTATCACAGACAAATCGGACTCGGGCCAACACAGCCTCAGCCTCCCAGCAGCTTTGTCATGTAAATGCGTCCGAAATCAATTTCGAACTTGGCGCCAGCCTAATGAGGAAAAGGCAACAACGCAGCAGGCACCCAGTCCCACTTCCCCCGTAAAGCTCGGTTAATTAAGTTATAAAAATTATACTTTATGCATACAATTTGCATTTTTATGGGCCTCAAATGTAACGTGCACCGATTTGATTTATGAAACAAGTCTCGCTGCCCGTTGCCCGTTGCCCGTTGCCCGCTGTCTTGGTCACTCGCCCGCCCCCGTGCCCGGCTAGAAATCTGACAAATTGCTAGGTGTGACTTATAACATTTTGAGGTGATGATCATTCGGACCGAGATAAGCTCGATAGCTCTTCCTCTCTCACACATCTACGGTTTCAAAAGGGACTCGGACTCGTGTCGGGTGATTTCGAAATGTCAGCATCATGGCAGATTCGCGTCGGGCTCATCCTCGCCAAAATAAACGTAAGGCTAGCTGGAAAAAATGGCATTAATGTGGTATAAAACCATAAAAACCGCACGATCAGCGCCATATCTACCTGGAAACAAGTCATGTTCAAAAACTAAAAATCCAGTGAGATAAGAGTCCCAGGCCTGTGCTGAATGGAATTTAAAATGCCCTAAGTTATTTTCAATTTAAATGGGAAATAATTGTAAATAATAAATTCAATTAATAAATAGTGAGTGCGATTTCTTAGGTATTACTTTGGGTCAGTATTGATGAACTCAAAATTAACTTAATATGATGTTATAAATCATTATAGAGAAATAAATATCGGAAAAGCTTAAGAACTAACTTTCATATCTAATTACATTACAATAATTCTGTTGGCTTATTTTAAGATAATCCAAGTCCTCCTAAAGGCAAAAAAAAAGGAAAGGAAACACACATATCCTAAGATATTTTGGC
>VNJO01005047.1:0-16542 GCA_008042535.1 Drosophila tani
AACAACCACTGGCAACGGCAATTACATGGCAGCCAGCAGCCGAACATACACATTCGGATGCGGAGTCAGTGAAATATGGAATTCACAATTACATTTAGGCACACAAGTGTGTAGTCCCGGGGAATAAAGTGTCGGTTTTTGGGGGGAGTTTATGCGTGGAAGGATATCTGGAAAGTCTGTATTTAATTAGAGAAAAATATATAAAAGGATTGCCAAATTAATTCCCAATGATAACTATTTTTAAGACATCTTTATACTTAAATAAAAAAATTACTCTTTCCTTCTATAGACTTTTTCTTGGAAATATGTTCATAATTATTAAGTCTTCTAGGGTCTGTCTTTTTGACACAAGTAAATTCCTTATACTTCCTCATTTTAAAAATAGCACATTTACTCTACGAAATTTAAATATTTATGTGGGTTTTTTTCTTGAAGAATTTTGAAAAATGTCCTAATAATTCCCCCGCATAAACAGGACCTACTACCATCCGAACCTTCGGGGGCAGAGTGCGAGTAAAGTTAAAATTTGTTTTGCTTTCACATTTAATTGAAATTTACGCCGCTTTGTCGGCGTCTCGCTGTCGCGACAAGCGGCGACTTTTATCATTTTAAAAGCCGCCCGAAAGCCGCCCAACCCACCTACCAACCTACCAACCGCCCGCTGTTAAGGCCGCTTCCCCGATGACGGTGCCGAGGCGACTGGAGCCAAGCCCAGCGCAGTCCGGGTGCTTATTTCCCATCCTGCGAGGTCCTTTGTCCGGGGCCACTTTGCTGCAAATTAAATGCATTTTGCAGCGCACGCACACACACTCGCACGAAAGTTATTTATGTGTGTTTGTCATTTAATTTTAAAAAGTTTTCACTGCACGAGATTTACAGGGCCCAAAAGAAAAGGGAGGAATAGTAAACTAACAAGTAGCGACCCAAAGATACCTTAAACTAAAATTATTTCTAGGAATAGGATGAAGAAAATTAGGAAAACTATGAGATTTATTAATTTATTAGAATTATATTTAATTAAAAACTAAAATAAGCAAAATAAGAAAGAGAGTATACACCCTCTACAAATACCCTCTAAAAAAGAGAGGCCAGGCCCACTTGCATTTCGTTTAATTGAGAAGTTGGCAAAATGACTTGGTCCTTTGGACTTCGCTGGTGTTCGCCCAGCGAGGACATGTCAGGCCTGGTAAATTGCGCACTGTCGGAGACGGAGAGACGGAGACGGAGAGACGGAGACGGAGAGCCGGAGAGATGCAATCAATAAGAAATTTGTTTACCCGAATCCGAGGATTAATCCGAGTGCCTGCCCCTGGCAGTGGTGTAGCCTGGATGGAATTATGCAACGACCGCAAAAAGGTGGCCAGCAATATGTTGTAGGTTATATCTGTTGTGGTCTCAAAGGTAGCTCTCCTCCGAGTGCGTCTTCCTGCGGTGCATCTCCCAGTCACAGCCAAAGAGTCAACTCGACCGCATGTGTGTGCCTCCGGGCATGAAGCAAAAGTATTATGTCAGCTGCACGCACACACATTCGGATTTGTTGTGTGGCAGTGGGTGCTATTCCTGAGGTTCGGGGTCAGGGGTCAAGTGCCGGTGACAGTCCGGAGACCGACAAACAAAAATGCAACAAAAGAAAAGTGCAATGTTGTTTGCGGTCAAACACAAAAAGACACAGGACAAAGACCGAGGCAAACACACCACTTAGACCCATCATCATACATTCAAAGCACAAAATCAAAGCGAGCACTGGGGAAAAAGCAAGAATTGATGAATAAATCTAATTAAGAATATTTATTTAAAAGTTTTGGAATTATTTTAGGCATAAAATAATGAAAAAAACAATCTTAAACCTTTCCTTCAGCATATAAATATTTTCCGAACATAACAAACATAGAAATAATTTTATAAAAATACTTCCTATTATTTTTTACTCACATTTATTTTCAGTGCCTTTGAGTCCTTAGGCTTCGGTTCTGGTTGTTTTGCTCAAAATGACTGGACGACAATCGTAGCCCTCAGGCCACATTTTACGCATTTTGCACGGAAATTTATGAAATTTCAAAGAAGCAGCGAGGCCAATCATGGCCCTATCCCAGTCGTAGTCCTAGTGCCCATCCAAGCCCGAAACAAAAGGGCTGAAAGCGAACTGGACACTAGACTGGACTGGACTGTGGACTGGGCCAAAACAAAAATGCCATTTATTTGTTAATTTACGCACACAGCATCAAATATTTGGACTTTCACAAAGGCACAGGGCACCCTTCGCTTTTTGGCCAGGCCCAGGTGTGTGCGGCTCTACCGATCTCCGGGAGGTTTGGATATTGGGGAATGGGAAGCGGAACCAGGAGCTGAAGTCCCTGGCAACTGGGCATTGGGAAAGTCGGGTTTTTAAGCTGCTTGTTTGTCGGTTTGTGTAATCCGCTGCGGATGACTGCCTGTATTGGCCATGGACTTATTTGCGTCCGCTTGTGCCCGAATACTCAGTTTATTAGTCCGCAGACAGGCGGCTAATGATGCCTGGCCAAGGATGCTCAGGCACTAGGGGAAATCAGGAATAGGGAAGTTTCAGAGGGATTTCATTTAGTTCTGAAGAACTCATGACTTCATAGGAAGTTTCTCCCAGTGTCAATCTCTGTTCATTTGATTTTAGGTCTGCCCTCAGTAGCTCCATCCTTTGGTTAACGCTTCAGCAGATCTCGCCAGTCGAGTCTGGGGCAATAATTTGCATTTCAGGATACGGCAGGCAGCCAAAAGTCATTTTGGGGTAATGAAAATACAGTGTTTGGCTCGATTGGTCGATTCCCACATTTCAACTGTGAAGGCTTCCATTTGGGAGCTTCCAGCTGATAGCGTAACCAAGTTATTGTTTTCACTGGCCACTGCTTGTATTGTGCTCTCAACTTGTTGCCGCCCGCTGTCTGTTTTTTAATTTACATTGGCATTGTGTAAATATTTGGACAGCGCGAGAGCAGCTGCTGTAGCCACTTTTCAGCCCCTGAACCCTCGCAAACCCAGTGATTTATGCGCAGGGTGCTCCTCTCACATCTAATGTTGATTTTGCGTCTTTCCACTGGCCACTGCCACCACCAACTACCCTTGTTCTGGCTGCCACATTGTTTGGCCAAATGCTTTTTAAACAATTGCATGCCAGAACTCGCAGGATCGCAGGATCCCCCAGAGATTAACGTGACTACACACGCATATGTGTTAGCTGGGGACGCCTTCCAGATAATCCAATTAATATGCACACAAAAACGCAGCTAGACAACAATAACAAGCGCCTGGAATGCCGTCGTCGTCGCCCACCTGACGCCATGTTTAATTTTCGCCAAGCCGGAAGGCAGGCAGGAAAAGCGGAAAAGCGGCAAAAGCCGAGCGAGAAAGCCGGGAAACGTCGCAGCCGCAGCCCGGGCTCTTCAAACATTCATGAGCTGGGCAGCGGTTGAGGCGAGGCAGGAACAGGAGCCGGAGCCGGAGTGGGAGCGGTAGTTCCACAGGACTCCAACTGGAGCAGCCAGTTGGCAGTACGGGTTATTGGCTGCACAAACAACTGGCTAAGCCAACTCGGAGTAGTTAATATCCTTGGGGGCGAAGCCAGTCGGCAGACAGGCACTGCACGCAGGTGGGAAGGGGGCTGGCAGTACACTGCGAGGCAACCGCAGATCCTTACGAATTAGATCATTAAAGCCGTAAGATGTTCCATATAAACTTAAATAATATTAAATCAAATCAAAGTTGATAAAACTAACTTTTACCATACTAAAAGTTAGAATCTAACATGAAGCTTAGTCTAAGAGGAATATTAATGTATAAAAATATTTTTAAAACTTTGCCTGGTCACTTCCGTATTTTTTTTAAATAAATACGTTTTTTTTATTCGTCAAGTTTTGATTTAAATTTACTTCCGGTTAAAGTTCAGGTTAGCAGTTATTATTTTTAGTAATACAAATTAATGAAACTACAAATTAATCGGCTAATTATGTCAGATTTTACTTAAATAAATGTAAAACTATAAGTCAGACCAACTTGCTTTGAAAATATATTATTAAAAAAAAAAATAGTGTTCTTCTAAAATTTATAAGCTAAGGTTAATCATTGTTGAGTTCATATCAATAATAAAAGCTCCCCATTAAACTCCTTTATCCGCTTCACTTAATTTTTCTCAATGTCCTGTAGGACCGCGGCATTGCATAAAACTAATTTGCGGCTTGGCAATTATGCACCTGAGGAGGGTATGAGACTGGGAGTGGGCCGGCGTGGCTTGCCGGAACTAAGCCAGGCGAGAACAGGACCCGGAACCTGGCCACCTGCAAATGTCTTCATCTATATCCTATATCCGCATGAAGTTGTGCCAACTGCAAACAGGTGACCAAAAGTCCACCAGCTCGCACTGATTCGCTTGGGCAAATATTGAGCCACTCATATGGACAAAACCTGGGCCATCTTGTGGCGTGCGCGAAAATTAATGGAATAATGCCACTTGCCACTTGTCCGGGGGTTCATTTCCTCTGGGAGATGCCGGATTACCGCTTTCATTAGCCTTGACATCTCGGACTTGACTCGCACTTAACCCACACAGGCCAGAGCGGTCTCCAACTTGATTACCCCAAAAAAAAATAGGGAAAAGCGACTCTCCAGTCAGCAGAAAACTTTGCTTATTATAACTATGCGAAAGTGTGGGCGCCATCGTCTCATCTGGAGTCCCATTCAGGGGTTCTTCATATTCTAATAGCGCCGCCAGACACTCCTCTTCTGCCCGCCACACGTATTGCCGTCGAAACTTTTTATTAGTGTCTAAAATGATATCTGCCTGGAGAGAGAATCGAGAGTGAGTCCGGATAATAACAGGGGGCTGAGTGGCGGCAGCGGTGGCGGTGAGGTTCTGAAAAAGAAATCACAGACACGACTCGGCTGGGACAACGTGGCGGATGATTAATATGCCGCACACGTATCGCCGCAAATATTGATTTTTAAATAAGATGACGCCACGAATGTGGGCCACGCTAGTTATGGCAGCGCTGGGAGTATCTATATATTCTTATTATTTCGATATTAAGTTCTTATAAATTATAATATTATAAAAAGGTAATCCGAAGAGCAACAGAAACCTGTAAAGATTAATTTTTTTATTAATTAAAGCTCTTCTTGTAGAGATCAACCTTTACAAAAAGTTATTCCTTTTTCTTGTGCTGAAATACCTTTAAAAATCTTATGTAAACTTTCTCTATATTTCTACATATAATAATTTAATTCAATTTTACAAAAAATCGAATCGATATTCACGCCGATATTTTCCTGAATATAATTCATAAGATTTGTCTTCCCAAAAAACCCCATCTCTAGGCGAAAACCCACACCCCTCGCCTGGCGGATGTCAAACTTTATTTTGGCCAAAAATCAACAACGAAATTATATAATTTGCAATGTAATCAGGAAACTTTAAATGTGAAGGCTGACGGAAACGTGGAAACGGAGGAAGGCAGGCACTAGGCGGGAGAAGTCTCCCTGATTTGAGCGTATGAGTAATGCCCGCCTATAAGATTACCCATACGTAAAAGCCACAAAAAGCGGCAGTCATGCCGCCTCCCAAAGAACTCCGGGCACTTTGACAAATGAAACACGGCGTCGCCCCCGAAAAACGGCGGATAAGAGGACGAAAATCCGAACGGAGCGGAGTCAGAGGCGGGGGCGTGGCACATGATGAGCGCCGTAAAAGGGCTGTGTCGCCATCGCCGGGGTTTTAATGCCATTGATGGCTTATTTCAGGTTTACGACTTTATTTTCGCTACCTAGTCAATGTCTGTTTTTCCGCTCTCACATTCACTGGCATTCACTCACGGCTACGGCTACGGCGGCCCCGATTCCGTAACTTTTGACAACGGCATCTAGGTGGCATTCCCCCCGCCAATCTCCGGGCCTGAGAGTATGCTTGAGTGGTTTTTAGGCACAGTTGTTTCTATTTTATTGCACTGGCGAATTCCGCGCTTTCCGCTTTTTATTGCAACGCCATTGAAGTCCGCCGACGGCCATTGAACTGTGAGACTGTTTCCCAATGATCTTCCCTCGCCTCCGGATGCCGCAAATTACTCTTCTCACTGAACTAATGGTGTTTGGGCTTAAAAAAGGAATATATATACTAAGGCAGGGTCCTTTGAAACACTGGAAACATGACTAGGAACTCTTGGAATTGTAAATTCTATTTGGTATTTAAATACATTTGATTTCGATTTAAAAATATATAAAGATTTATAAAAATTCTAGCAAGGTTCCACTGTCACTTTGGCCTAGCTTGCATATTCATATGGGAAAAACTCAAATTACATTTAAAATTCTTTAAGAATTTTACTTTAACAATTCTCTTTCAGAAAGAATCACTTTGCCTGAATTTAAGTATTTTTATTGGGATTCTACACACTTTAGTAAGATACGGAAGTTTACTAGTTAAATTTAAATATTTTAATTTAAATATAACCCGTTTTTTAGTTTAAATTGTATTACAAGAAAAATAGTAGCTTCCATTCCATACTTTCATAGCAATATTTATTTATTTCTTGAAGATTAAATCCTGGTAAATAAATGCCGCATTGGTTAGGGCATCCCTTTGTCATCGTCAAAGTCCTTGCACCATTTTTTTCCCCCAATACGAGACTCGTATCTAGGTGAGCCGTGTGGGTAACTTCCGTCTGACCTCCTGGCGGCGGCGTGCAACAGCATGTTGCATGCTGCTGAGCCGCTCAACAAATTTTTATTGTCAGCATATTTTTTATGTTTTTATGCCGGCTCAGGGGGCTGCCCCTGCCTCTTCGCCTTACCCTTGGCCCCCGTCCCAGGGGCGATGATGAACGCGGCCTGTGCATTGACATTGTCTGTCTGGATGGCTGGCTGGCTGGATGGAGCTCCCTGGTCTGCCCGTTGTCTGTGTCTAGCTGCTGGCGTTAAATAAAATATCGCTCTGTATATAAAACCCAGGGAGCAGAGGCTGCATCGATTAAGCCTGACGTGAGGGGATTTCGAGTTTGGGTTTGGGGTTGGAAAGGAGCCCTGCTGCAGCCTGGCAAAATGTTTTACATTTCGTTTATTTTCCATATTTTTTTCGCATGCCGGGCTACACGTGTTGGTAACATATTTTTGGACATTATTACAATGGTTCCTCCTTTTTGTATTTGCTGCCGAGACCAATCCATTCCCCTGATCCTTTGTCAATATGGATTTTATGGGTCCATGGCGGGAATGGGTTGCTGTTTTTTCTATGAACATTTGAGAGTAGTCAAGTTTGCACAGTCTTTTCTTTGAGTTTGAGTTTTCCAAACACCAAAGCAGGCACAAAAAAAACCCCGTGGGATAAAACATAAATTAAGAATAGTTCAAAATAGTTCAAAATTTAGAACAAAAATTTAAGTTTATTGAAAGACACCTATTGTAGTGTATTAAAATTAAAAAGAATACTGGAGAAAATATTAAAATATAAATTCTTATTAACTTTCCGGCCCTTATCCAGCTCAAATACGTCATACATCCATATATTGCAGTATATTAAAATACAAAAATAACAAATAGTTCAGCAAATAAATTATAAAAATTAAATAAAGGCGAAGGAGAAGACTCCACCAGAAGTTGAGAAAATTGGCCGCTACACAAAAATAAAAAATAGTTAAGAAAATAATTAATAAAAATAAGATAAAGGTGAAGGGGAATGAGATAAAGAAGGAGCAGGAAGAGGACCAGGAAGAGGACCAGGAAGAGGAGAAGTCCCAGGAGAAGAAATTGGCAGTTACAGAAAAATAAAAATAAAAAATAGTTAAGAAAACAAATAATAAAAATTAAATAAAGGCGATGGAGAACACTCCACCAAAAGTAGAGGAAATTGGCCGCTACACAAAAATAAAAAATAGTTAAGAAAATAATTAACAAAAATAAGATAAAGGTGAAGGTGAAGGTGAATGAGATGAAGAAGGAGCAGGATGAGAACAAGGAGCAGGAAGAGAAGGAGCAGGAAGATGAGCAGGAAGAGGAGAAGTCCCAGGAGAAGAAATTGGCAGTTACACAAAAATAAAAATAAAAAATAGTTAAGAAAATAAATAATAAAAATTAAATAAAGGCGATGGATAACACTCCACCAAAAGTAGAGGAAACTGGCCGCTACACTAAAAGCGCTTGAGGAGAAGACTTGCACCCTGAACGCCATGATTATGAATAATTAAATAAATAAATGAAAAAATAAATAATCAAATAAATAAATACCAAAAACGGAACCCGGTTATTGTTGACCTGCCAGAGGCCAGACACAAACTGAATCCGGGGATCTACGCTGTGGCACTTATATATATTTTTTTTACACAGCCTACTTTGATTTAAAAGAAGTATAACACAGTATGTTAACATATTGCTGTTAAATTTGAAAAACAAAAAGCCTACTTTGGTTATAAATTTCATTGAGTGGCCGTTAAATTCAAAAGAAATATCTGAAAGCTACTTCACTTTTAATTGTAAACTTTTAACCATAATAAATAAATACATAACAATTTAAAAGATGATTTCTCGTTGGCAAACTATAACGAACAAGCACTTTAAATAAATTGGGCAATGGAAATATGAAGTTGCAAATGAAAAATATGCTTATTTCCCCAACCAAAGCGGCTCTTCATGAAATGAGAATTTTTATTTCTAGACGGCATTTGAAAGCACTCACCCAGTTTGTTATTTTTAAGCAGAAAGAAAGAGGACTCTCTGCCAGGTAAGCCAGCTGTTCGCTCATGTGGGGCTGGAAAAGTGAGCTGCCAATAAAAAAGATTAAAATGCAGCCATAAAATACACAATTTTATACACATTGCCTTAATGAAAAGCTGGCTGGAGCCTCTTCCTCATCTCAATCCCCCCATCCCCCGCTGGATTTAGTCGCCGCGAAAAAAGCGAATTTCATGCTTAAGCTCTGTAAAATTAACATTTAATTGAAGCCTACAATTCAGCGCTTTCGGCGGTGCCAAAAAACAGGGGGGGTTCGGGGGGCTTCGGGGACTTGGGAGTGAGGTGGTGGCTGCAGGTCCCAGGATACCAGGTCCTTGTGTACACACACACACATATTTAAACCAGACAAGTGCAGTTCAGGGGGCTGCATGTTTTGATAGCGTAAATTATGCAATAAAATTTATTTAATTTCACTTTTCAGAACGTTTTGTTGCCCCGTCACTGGCCGAGGGAATGTGTGCCGGGCATGCAAAGGGGAGACGCTCCTGATCCACCTGCAAATCCTCATCCCCACATCCTACCTCACCTGACGCACTCACATGTGTAGTTGGGCGACCTTTTCCCGTCGCGTCCAACCCCCAAACACAGACATATCCATATCAACCGGCAGAGGAGTGAAAAGTCCCCGGAGTATTGCAAATTGTTAAGGGGTAACTCCTCCTCCGCTTCCTTATCCATCCTTCCTCCTTGCAGTTACCCCCTGTGGGCCACCTCTTCATCCGTATCCACTCCACTCCAGCGTTGCGTGCCCAGTGCGCATATTTATGTAAGCAAGCCCAGGAACACGAACTCGAATTTTCGGTAGTGGCCCTTCGCTGCAGAGAGAGAAAAAAGAGGAGACCACAGATAATAGAAAAAGTTACATAAATTGGATATAAAAATATATTTATAAATTTATTATAATTTAAAAAAGTAAAAACCCATTTAACTCTTTATTTTCAAATTAAATCCAATCAGTAAAGCATTTTTTCCGAGTATGAAATCCTCAACGAAATGGAAAGCGCGACCAGAACATAAAGGAGGAGCATGATCAGGAGCAGGTCTCCCTTAGTGGAGCCACTGCCCCTTGGGGGAAACCCATGTGAGTGTGCGAACACGGCGGATTTCTTGGGGGCAACGAGTACACATCACCGAGTACCGACTGCTCCTGGCCACCTGCATCGTAACATCGTAACACAAGGACACGCCGTCGATTCCCGGCTGACAGGCGGCTTAAACGACCCGTGGCCGGGTTAAATAATTAAACACCAATGACACTTAAACGAAAATCATGAATTTTGCAAGCGACCCAGCAGTTCCAGCAGTTCCTCGATGAAACATTAACCAAATGGCGACCCTTTCAAATCGGGGCCCTGGCTGCCGGGGACACACTTGGCCATTTGTCTGGCCATAAACACTGATGGAGCCAAGATACGGAGACGGAGCAGGAGCAGGCAGGAGCCGGGAAAGGAACTGTCAGCGCCGCCGGAAACAACACCCAAAAAATTACTGTTGCAAAATGCTGTACAAGCTTCCGTCTCCGAGTCGCTGGCTTCCTGCAACAACAAGGAGAACAAGGAGCTCCCGGAGACCGAAGCTGAAGCTAAAACTAACACTAACGCCAGCAAATCCCCAGCTGCTCAGAGCTGCTCGTCCAACATTCCAGCAATGGAAAGAAGAACTATGGCCAACAATTTGTTGCAGCCGGCTGCATGGAGAGAAAATACTATAATAAACTAAATAACAATTCTTTGAAATACATTTTTGTTAACGAAAAATATTTAATTAAAATATTTTAAGACCCTCAATAACCTCTCAAAAGTTCACTCTTTTAAAAACCATCTTAATTTATTGCCCACCACATATTTTCCAGTGTCAAAAGAATGGCAAACTGTTCGGAAAAAAGGAGTAGACTGGGTTGTGGAAAGGACAAAGTCAATGTCGGGATGCCGGTAGAGTTGTCAACGCGCTTAAAGTTGCTTTAATTGCAGTCCTTGTTGTTGCTGCTCCTGCTCCTGCTTCGTTGTTCCTGTTGCTCCTGTTGTTCCTGCGCTTTTTATGGCAGCCGTGTCACAGGTGACAGGCGACAGTCGACGTCGCAGCAGTCGACAGTTGTCGTCAGCGGTGGGGCATGCATAAAATATGCTGCATACTTCGTGGCGCTGCCAAGAAACACGAGACTTCCAACTCAAAGGCAAAAGGCATCCAGCAGGCAATTCGGATCGGTCTCGGAGGGTGGTGGAGTCAAATTGGGACTGACGACATATTTTCCTTTCAGTTTCAGGCTGTTAATTATTATTATAGACGTGTGAGTGTCCGCCCCCCGTCTGGCCGGGCACACGACCATCGAATCCGGATCCTGGCAAGGGCCGGAGGAGCGGCGAGCAGGCGACCAGCCAACCACATGCAATAAAACAGCACTTAGACATGAACACAGGCACAAGGGTAAACTGGAAAAAAATCTGAGAGACTTTACATAATTCAAAATAACAGAGAGCACTAAAATAATTTAATAAACTTAAGACTTCTTTTATATATGGAAAATATAAATTTATCTACATATGCTAAGCTCTTTGTAAATATCTTTTATTTTTAAAATTATTTTTCTATTTTTCTCTCTTGCTTTCCAGGACCCACTGATTTCTCTCAGTGCCATCACGAGCACAACCGCAAATGGGGAGACATAGACGTCCAAAGCGTCGCTCCTTCCATAGAGTGGAACGGTGCACCGGGGAATACTTTGCCAAATTGCACAATCTACTCGGTCTCCTGTCGCCAGTCCTCTGTTTTCGGCCAGGCCAAACTGGTCTAGCGTCCAGACAGGAGCAAGAGCAGGAGCAGGAGCACTAGGAGCAGCAGCGTTGGCCACTCATTTGACTACTCGTCCTTGTCGTCGAACGCCTGTCCGTAAAGGCCTGGCCGCTTAACAGTCTTCAGTGGACTTTTCGGCAGTCACAGATCTGAAGAGATGATACTTTCGGGCAATTCAATAGCTGGACAGAAAACGAGGAAGCCAATTAGGGGGATTTCATACCAAAATTACCTACTGGAAGGATAGCTTTTTATTGCTGCAGTCAAGTTTTATTGATGTTCATAAAATCTTATTTATTTGCGGTGAACTACAGATTCTTTGAGGGTGTTCTGATTTTTGGTTTTGTGATTTAAGCGGAAGAAATTGGAATCATATACATTTATATGAAAATAATTAATTATTAACTAATTTTAAAGCCTCAAGAATAAGTATTAACATTGCTTACTAAATTATTTTACTTAATTTTATAAATGAAATCAAAGACCGGAACACCCCCCGGATTTTTATAGCATTTTCCGCTTTACACTCCTCACTCCTTATCCCTTTTCCCGTAAATGAATTAAGAACCAAAGAACCTAGACACCAAAGACGCTCGTTCGCTTGACAATTTTTATTGAAACTTGTTGAACTTTTCGCCGTTAATTGTTTGCCTTTTGGGCCCTGTTAGTGACGGTGTCTGTGTGTGCGGTGACAAAGCCAAGTTAAGTAGTTGGCCGCCAGCTTATCGTCGTCGTTGTTGGAAAGACATTATTCTTGGTCCGCCTTTGTCCGGCGATTAGTTTCCTTTCCCTTTGCTGAGGCGCCGCCAGGTGCTCTAATCGCCGGCTGAGCCGCTGGCAAGCCAAGAAAACCGTAGCCTGACCTGACCGGATCGCGTCGGATCGGATCGGATCTGGGCGTCTTGGGCGTCTTGGCCGAAAAGTCGGCTAATTAGCCGGCACTTTGTGTGGGCCACTTAATTAGCCGGGTCCTAATGCAGTGCGCCGCGCACATACAAATTGTTGGCGGGGACAATTGCATTCCAGTTGCGTAGCAAAAATGGGCGCCAATTAAAGTTGGCGGCGCCCTGGGACTCGGTGGCGTTGGAGCCGAAGTTGGGGCCAAAGTTGGCATTTGCATCATCCAAAAGTTGGGCGAGCATATTCAAACTTTTTGCGCCAGTCGTTGTGTATGATTTTAATTCCATTTAAGTGCGAAATAAATTCGGCGAGGAGGAAAAAGAGCAATAAGAGTTGGAATGTACATATATCGAGATGAACAGTTACATACGGTATATCGAGAAAAATAAAATATTTCGGAGTAAAATATATATGGGAAATTAAGATATCTAAAATATCTATAGAATCAAAATTATATCTATGGAAAAATGTATCCAAAAAATGTTTAAACGAAAAATGTTACTAAAAAGAAGGTGCCTTGAAAATTCAAAAAATATAATATATCAAGCCATTTATCGCTTAGAAGGATATTGAAAAATCAGATCAATAAGATATATCGACAAAATCAAAATTATCGTATTCAAATTAATATCGAAACATCGGAAGCTATCGTGAATAAATGTAAGATATCGATACAATCTAAGATACATACCATATATCGAAAATAATATAAAAATTCAGATTTAAAGTGAAATCTTAAATTAGTGCCTCTAAAATTCTAAATTTAAAACACATCAATCAATTAACCGATATATTAAACAAGATTTCGATATCTTAAACAAACATTTCGATTAAACATCGAACCTTTTTCGATATACCGATATTTTTTCGGCCATCCCCAATTGGCGAGCACAAGTTACATTCAAAATATATTTTTATTGCTAATACTTTTTGCTGTGCATGTGTAAGTGTGTGTTCCTTTTTGGCGTCGTCGCTAATTAAATGTGTAAATTGCTGGAGTTTTTAATTAAATGCGACAAGTGTCTACAAAAATTAAGCGTGGCGGCAGGCGAGGACAACAAAAGGATTGGCCAATGGACCCATTGTCCTCCACGAATTTCCATGGCCATTGTTGTTGCATTTGTTTCGTTGTCGTTGGTTTTTTGCCTTACGACAAAAGCTCGTCAACTTTTTCTAGTTCACTGCAAGAGAGGCGGCAAATCAAATCAGAGCGAAGGGCAAGCGGAAATGGCAAACAATTTGGCGCAAACTTTTTGCTAAATGAAGGGCAGGCACAATGGCAAAGCGTGCATTTCGTACATTAATGGTTAAAAGTACTATAAAAATAATAAAGTAATTGTAATCGTAATCGTAATTGTGAGGAGTTAGACAAGGCACATTCGGAACTGCAACTGAATTCAATTTCTGGACAGGCTAAAGACTACTAACTATTCCTCCTTGTTCTCGGCGGCGGGAACTTCCCAGTAGTGCTCATCCTGATGGTGTTCGTCCTTATTCAGGTTCCGGAAGTTGGTGTACTTCAGTACGGCCCCTGGTGGGGAAAATTAATTAATTTTTTATTAATAATCCCATAAATAAACCCAAAATAATTTTAAAAAAATTCCCAAGTATTGTCTTATACAAACCTGTCAAAATGCCACCGCCTATGGCAATGATCAGCGTCACAGCAATCCCAAACAATTGGTACCCCGCCTGCGAGCTAGCATTCCGGCCGAGACCCTACGGGAATTGGCCAAAAAGGGATTAGCACCACAGATGCAGATGCAGTTGCTGTTGCAGCGGATACTCACGCCCATGATTTTGGTTTCGGTTCCGTTGGTGCCCACCATTGCCGGGAAAATGTCCTGCAGCTCCGACTGGTAGTCGCCCACAGTGACCATGGAGGCGTAGATGGCCGAGGCAATGGCCGAAATCAGGGCCGGCATGCCGTGCAGGTTATGCACGCCACAGGTATCGTGCAGCCGCAGATTGGCCGTCAGCCAGGGCTAAAAGCGAGGACAAAGGACACCAAATGGACAAAGATAATAGTGAGAGTTCTATTCTTTCGGTTATACGGTTATACGGTTTCTTTTTTTCGAGGTAGGGAAAAGCTGTGCCGAACTCCACACAAAATAATTTAAAAGTAGAATGTTGCTTTAAAAATTGGTTAAAAATTAACTTTGCGCTTCTAGGTAAACATAATGAAATATATTTATGCTTTAATTAATTATGCTTTAATTTAAGATTTGCTTAAGTTCCATACTTTTCCTTCAGTGCCTGGAATTACATTTTATTAAAAGTGAAATGTCGCTGGGTGTCACTCGGTCATTTGCAAAGTTCAAATTAGTTTATGGCTCCAGCAGGTGAGTAACCTCACGGATTTCGGTGCAATGGAAGTCTGTCCAGTTCCGGGTACACGGGTTTTTGGGAGCCTCGGAAAAAGTGAACTCTGGGAACGGGTTGAAGTCCGGCTGCGGCTGACCGGCGGGCAGCAAACTTTACTCATTAGCATCGCATTTTTCCTAGGTGCACTAATTAAAGCGAAGCCACCGCTAGCTAGTTCTAGTTTTGGGTTTCCCTCTGCTCTCCACTATGCTCACCCAAAGCGACCATTTGAATAGAGCGGGTTTATTACTGCATGCAGCGTTTTATGGGGGGAATACCCTTTTTTACAAGAAGTACTAGGGTTAGAAAAGAGGGTATATGGAGCTTGGGAACCAAAAAACTCCAGAAAATAGTAGGGAACTGAAGCTTAAATTAAAATAATTAAATAATCCTTAATTCGAAACTAGATTTTATAAGATTTATAAATGTAAAAATATTCTAATAAATATTTTTAAAGGCTAAAAAATATGCTCCTTGGGTAACCTATCGTCGGCACCCTCATCTATCCCTTCATACTAGTTTTTTGTGTGCGTTCCGCTTCAGCTTTCCGCCGCGAATTTCGGCAGTCAAACTTACAGTTAAATAGCGATAGCCCAGCACCGAGACCGTGCCGGCGATAATGCCAATTAAGACGGCGCCATGGGCGCCCAGGAGCAGGTTGCACACGGTGCCCACGGCCACGCCGCCGGCAAGGGTCGAGTTCTGCACGTGCACCATGTCCAATTTATTCTCGTGGCTGACAAGCGCGGATACAACGAAGCTGGTCACTGCAACGAGATGGCCCACAAAAGGGAGCTGGGTTAAAAAACGTGTTCGGAAGGGTATGAGGTGACGGAGGGAGGATGCTGCTGCGGCTGCTAGAGATTGAATGCTGCGAGCAGATTTTGAATGCACCCTAGATGATGGGCTTAATTACATGATTTTAATGCATTTTTGAATGAGTCTCTGGGTTAGTTCATTAGCAGGAGGAAGCGCTTTTAATTATTTGCTATAGAGGTTAGAGTTGTTTAAGGGGTTTTAATTAAGAGATAATTCCTGCTTAAGGGTTTAAGAATTTAAACTTGACTAATATAATAGGAATTAATATTGGAATTAATAAAGAAATTAATATAGGAATTAAAATAGGAATTAATATAGGAATTAATATAGGAATTAATATAGGAATTAATATAGGAATTAATCTAGGAAATAATATAGGAATTAATATAGGAATTAATATAGAAAATATATAAATACTTTCCTAAACCAAAATGTAGGCAATAAGAAGCCTTTTCTTTTTTTTTCTCATATTTTTGCCTAAATATTCTTTCTTCTCCAAACTATCTGATAAGCTCAGTAGCTCCTCAAATAAAAGTGTTCTGCAAATATCGCATACGACCTGTTGAGCAGAAATATCACGTACCCGACTTGTTGAACAGCAAAGTCTCCCAGATTGTGTTGCCTTGTTGTTCTATGCTTATTTACCCGCTCCCAGCTCCTCCAAGAGAGCAAACTAAAGTCCCCTTTTAAAGTTTACCATCGCCCAGCTATCGCTAATCACTGGAGCAGCAGAAATGACACACCCGGAGCCGGACCCGGCCACTGGGGAACCGCACTTTTGCAATAAACACGAAACTAATAAAATTGTAAACACAAACAGGGCCAAGATCCCTCGCAACGGGGAGGACGCTCCAGTTTATGACCGGGCAGCCAGCATAAATCTCGGCTGAATAACACTAAATACTTAAAAATCTCCATTTTATGGCG